>PVIU01001072.1:0-238163 GCA_004026605.1 Ondatra zibethicus | reverse complement strand
ATCAGTGTGGATACTATGGAAATCAGTGTGGATACTATGGAAATCAGTGTGGATACTATAGAAATCAGTGTGGATCCCCCCCCACACACACATACACACACACACACATACACACACACACATACACACACACACACACACACACACACACACTAGTACACTAAACACAGACCTACAGTATGCCAGCCACAGACACCATATCACCCGCCTCTCCAGTGCAGTTACCCTTCCTCACAGCACGCAGGACCCTGAGTAAATTCCATGAAACTCCTGTTATTTTGGGCAGTGAGAGAAGTAGCTTTGATTTGTAGGGCCAAACCTTTGCTAGGACAGCATGACTATTAATCACATTTTACCAATGAACTAATGAGGAGACCAAGTGTCTGACCAGAGTAAGGCCCTCTAACTTAGACTTCAAGTCCTGTCACCCCACGCAGGTATAAAATGAGTTCCATTTTATCCTTTGCTCTTTCATTGCGTCTTCATTTCCTTTGACTAATCTCTTCTTTAAAGATGCTTATTGTAACCCACGGTGCCTTCCATTCATAAAGTACTACATAACATTATCTGCCGAGCTTCTTGAGGAACTTCGGGGGCCTTTTCACAGTGGCCACACAATTTTACATTCCCGTCAGTGGAGCCCAGAAGTTCTGAGTTCTCATCCTGATAATGAGTGCTATTTCTGTTTGTTTTGTGTTTGTTCTGTTTGTGATAATAGCCACCCTTCCTAGTTTGATTCATATAGCTGTGATTAAAAAAAAATTCCTACCAAAAAACATTTTAGGGATTTTTTTTTACTATTTCTGCTTTCAGTGGCAAGTTCTAGTCCTCCATTGCTGGGAAGTGACAGTTTGCAGAGTGATTCTGTTATACATCCTGGGGCCTCACCAGGTGGTGGCAGCCCTGCTGTGCTCCCCAGGGCCTAGGCCTCAGGATGGCTTGACCAGTTGGCTGAGTCCACGTGTCAGGAGGACTTAGCTAAACTCAAGTTCTCAGAGCCGCCTGCTCCTCGGCTGTGCATGCGACCATTCTTCATGAAGCTTGTGCTTCCTCACAACTTGGTGATGTCCATGGCGCTTAGCGCATGTGCCCACTGGCCTCCTCAGAGAAAGAGCTTGAAAGCTTCTAGTTACTTCCAGACCTTGGCTCAGAAGTCTTAGTCACAGAAAGGTATAGCAAATGGCATTGACTTTCCTAAAGAATGGGTGCTTTCAGCCTAAAAGGGTGGCAACTTGTAAAACAACACATTGAACCCCTTCAACTATGGTAGGAGGAATGTCTTAAAACAAGAACCAGGAAGATATCTTACAATTTGCCTAATAGTTTGACAGACCCAAAGATGTAAGACTCCTCACTCTACTCTTTAACTGGGGGTTGATTGGGGGAGGGTTGTCTTTCCCTAATGTATTTATGATTACATCTTGTTTTATTTTTTGGATAGAGATTTCCTTTTGCAGCCACCTGCCCTCAAACTCACTTTGTAGCCTAGGGTAGCCTTGACCTCCCAATCCTCCTGCCTCAGTCTCTGCAGCTGCATGATTGCAGGCATGCATGCATCACCACATCCAGCTCCTGCTATGTTTTACTGGGCAGAACAAAGGGTTTACCCAGCTGACATGTGGCAGGGGCTGGATGAGAGTCCATTCTCAGGGGCCATTATGTGATTCTGAGAAAGGAAACCTGGGTACGTTCAACACATCCTCTGTGTGGACGTCAAACGTCTTGTGACGTTGGTTCTTTGGGGCTGTTTTTAGTGAGGATACTCCAGTCTTACAAATGTGACAGGAATTTGGCTCTGTGCCCTGGCAGAATGCAATGTAGGCATAATTTGATCTTCCTGCAATTGTCTTTTAACTTGGCAATCCAGACTAATTTTTTCCTGTGAAGTGAGCCCAGAACGTCACTGGGACAGTGGTTGGGTTAATTAATGAGGCGTAATAATGTGTATAATAAAAGCATATGATCTGAGTTTTCTTCCCCTGTTTTTCTCTTTCCTTCCCGTGGAGAATGGTGGGCCTCACTGGAATCTGTGAGTCACATTTTGTCAAAGGAATCTCTTTTTGTAAACAACAGCAAGGAGAAAATAATAACTTGAGAAACATCTGCTTGATTGAATCCTTGACTTTTGTTTTCCATTTCCCCCATTGCATGTTAAAGGAAGTAAATAGGAAAAAAAATCTAATTATATTACTGTTTACCGATTACAGGATAAGTTTTTATTGTATTTATTTTAAAGGCCACTCTAAGACACACCCAAGGCCTTGATCCTCCTTTTTCTTATTGCTACTTCAGCTCCCTCTCCTTTTCTCCGCAGTGACCTTTAAGGTCACCACAAGCTCGTCCGACCCCTTGCAGCTCAGCAGCACCAGCGATCCTTGGAATCCATAGTTACTGGGGGGAATTTTCACAGGTGTCAATGACAAGGCCAATGGAAATAAAGACTAGGACGTGGCTTTAAGTCCCAACAGTTCACCGGTGTATCCGAGTTTGAAGACACGTTCTTTCCTCATCTGAAAAATGATTCACCAACTTTAATTCTATATAGAGTTTTCAAAGGACTAGCTATGCAGCAAGTGCTGAGCTAAGCCTGACACTTGGTGAGAAGAGCGATGACTCAGGGAACCATGTGAAGTCTGTGTTAGGCTCAAGTGAGAAAAATGTGTCCTGTGGGTTTTAATGCAGCACTCGAAGCTGAGTGTCCCCAGTGTTATCGCATAAGGAGTTCGTGGCTGAAGTGGGTTATCACACAGCTTGAGCAAGGAAGCAATAGTCCACCAGGCAAAGCCTCACTTGAACTTCCCTTAATATTTAATACTTTGAAAGATGAGAGAGGAAGATAAATAGAGAGTGAGAGAGCCAAACATTGTCTCTCTATTAAGGTGCCTAGCTGATGTTATTTTGCCAAAGACCTATCATTTAGCTCATGATTTACTTCAGTTGGAAATTCCTTGATTTGATGATTCCAGTTTGTTTGGTTTTTTTTTTTTAAAGGAGTGTTATTCTTGATCAAAGTCAAAATTCATCTAACACAACTTTTGTTCGGAAGAGAACATTAACACAGCAGTGCCTGGCACACAATGTTACGTGCTTGCAGTTGGCTCTAGATGCTGCCAAGAGCTGGGAAGTTAACAACGGACTAGAACAAAAAGTTCCACGCATGCCATGCAAGTGACAGGTAATGAAGTCAGAATGCATCCTCTGGCCTGATGGGCTTTATGAGAACAAGCCACATCAGGAAATAATAGTACTCCAAAGGGAAGATGCACCCATCCTGCCCCCAAAGACTCTTCACCTTCAGTGGTCAACTAATGCTCTAAGCTCTGCTACCCTATTACCAAACCCTGCCTGGCCTTTGAGTACTGTAACAAATGATTCTACTGCTCCTGCTTCCCAAAAGCCTCCTAGAAAGACTCCCTGGCACACAGGAGTTTAAAATAAAGTTAATCCAAAAACATTTTTTGAGACAAGGTGGCCCAGGTTGATCTCAAACTTGTTGGGGCCACAGGCATGCACCACCATGCCCAGCTCATTTTCTTTTGATAATTAGTTATGACCGTATATTCTTCCAGAGAAGGAAAAGTGGCTATAAATAAAAGCTTTACCAGATTATTGAAAGATTGGGGCTTTGATAAACTGTTCTCAGGGCCACCATACAAGTACACTAACTAATACCTACAGGGCTAAGAATTTATCATTTTGGCCAGTACCAATCTCCATGTACATATAAAAGCACTCAAGATTAAAATAAGCATGGTTTATAAATTCAGGAAATTCAGGACAGAGTGACAATGGTGTGTGGCAGAGTGGAAAAGAGAAAGGTGGACTTAGGAACTACTTATAGAAAGTACAGTTCAGAATTTAAAAGACGTCAAAGGCACAGGCATCGAGTTTAAATTGTCTAACATGTTCTGCGGGTAGTGTTAAGCTATCATTTAATCGACTTCATTCATGGGTTGATGATGTCCTAGTTTCATTTCGGTTGCTGTGATAACATATGGTGTTTTTGTCATGTTATAATTCCATATTACTAAAGTCCATCACCATGGGGCTGTCGGGGAAGGAACTTCAAACAGCTAGTCACTTCACATCCACAGTCAAAACCAGAGGGAAATGAGTGCATATGTGTTTGCTTGCTTACGTGTATTCGAGTTCTAACACAACTCCGAACTCCCTGCCTAGGGAATGATGCTACCAATAGTAGGCTAGGCAAGTCTTCCCGTGTCAATTAGCTTTATTAAGATAACCCCTCACAGACATGCACATAGGCCAACCCAACGTGGATACTCCTTCATTGAGACTTCTAGGTGCTTCTAGGTTTGCCAAGTTGGCAGTCAAAGCCAGCCATCTTGGTCGGTCTCACAAAATTGGACTATGCCATCTTATTGAGGGAAAGCTCTATTTACAATTTAATAATTCAAGTAAGCACAGCACAAACTACTCAAAATACAAGGCAGTGCAGGCCAAATGTCACATGAATGGCCAGCTAGAATGGTCAAAGAAAGTCTAAAATGGAAGAAGTATTTGAAGGCGGCCTTGAAATCATTTTTCAGTGGCTCTTTTCTCTCTCTGGTTTCCCTAATTTTGTTTCTCCTCAATCAAGTCCTCTATCCGGTGTCCTAGCCTGGCTTCATGGCAAGAACTCAGCCTCCAACATCAGGCTGCTCCATTCATTCAGGAGATTGCGTGGGGTCTTTATCAGCCTTCTCCTCAGGCATGTAGCCTGTTCCCACACCAAACAAGTCATGCTCTCATCCTTCACACTAGAGCCACATTCCTGTCTTGTTTCCTTGGCCTTGTAATTTCCTGTCTGCTCATAGCAGCAATGGCTTGCGTTCCAAGCTGACTTCTTTGGTTATCCTTAGCCCTTCCTTCCATCAACTCTCATGACACTCTCACTGTGCCGCTCCCTCATGAGGTGGAGGTCTTTGATTAAGAGATGGTCCTACCATCTTAGGGTTTCTATTGTTGTGAAGAGACCTCATGACCACAAGAACTCTTATAAAGGAAATGTTTAATTAGGGCTGACTTACAGTTCAGAGGTTTAGTTCATTATCATCATGGCAGAAAGCATTGAGGTTTGCAGGTCGACATGGTGATGGAGAAGGAGCTGAGGGTTCTACATCTGGATCAGCAGGCAGCAGAAAGAGAATACCACACTGGGCTTGGCTCGAGCATCTGATACCTCAAAGCCCCCAGTGACTTCCTCAAACAAGGCCACACTCCTAACAGTGCCACTCCCTATGGCCCTATGGGGACATTTTTATTCAAACCCCTACACCTACCATTAGCATCTTCTTAATGGATCTGTATCAGATGGACTAGCTTCAAGCACATCTTTATAGCTAGAGAAGGCAATTGATCTTGGCCCATACCATAGCTCTGTCATCCAATACTTAATTTTTGAACAATCTGTCTACACCAGGCCTCTGTTTTAGCTATTTCAATGGACAAGGCTTCTACCTTCTTAAAGATTATGTATTACTGAAGAAGGCAGTATGAATAATCTCATGATAAATAAGATCAATTCAGATTCATATAACATATAAAACAACTGCCACAAAAGTGTGAAAAAGAATAGCTTACATCTGCTCTGTGTAAATCATCCTAAATATTTTATATGGACTATCACATGGAATCCTAGGAAATAAGGATAGTTATTATCCCCTCCCTGCAGGTCATGGGAAGTTAAGAAATGTTCCTGAGATCTTACATCCACTAAGGGCCAAGACCAAGATGTAAAAATAGGCATCCTGACTCTGGATCCTTTTTCTTCCACCCACCTGATAAGGAAAGTCTGATGCAAGGAGCAAGGAGAGTCATTTGAACTGGAATGTCAGTGAACTGCAGCAGAGAGCAGGAACACTCAGCTTTTCCCTGTCCAGTGGTGCCATCCTTGGCAAAGGCACCCCTAAAGAAACTTTGAAAGGTGTGAGGTTGGAGGCCCCTTCTCTCCTGCAAATTTCATCAAAGAAGATTCATTTAAACCTGAGCAAGCTTCGGGGTCTTAGAAGATTTTCCTTAGTCAAATGCAGGCACTTTGGGTCCAAGGGGAGACATTGGTTTCCAGGGAAAGTCCAAGCACGTCAGGAAGAAGGACCACATCAGCCAGACATGGTGGCACACACCTGTACTTCCAGCATTCGAGAGGGGTTGGTGGGAGGATACCAAGTTCAAGCCCAGTTTGGGATTTATACCAATACCTCAGTTCAAAAATTAAGGAAGGAAGGGAAGGAGGGAGGGAAAGAGGAAAGAAGGAAGGAAGGAAGAATGATGGAAGGAAAGAAAAAACCATTTTCTCTATCTTGTATCCCTTGCCTTCCCAGAGGGCTCATAAATAACTATTCCTTCTCTAGAAGACCATCAAAGATCCAATGTCTCCTCTGTTTCTTTTCGTATTTGAAAAGTTGTATTCTTGTTATACTAGCTTTAGAAATGTTAACTAATGTAGGCAAAGCCCTTGCTCAGTGTTACTCATCCAAATCCTTCTCTGTTCTTCTTGCTTTCTATTTTTATCATTTTTTTCTGCACAGATTTTAGTATGTGTTGAATTTAAAGTTCAGATTTGTATTAACTCTTACATAGTCACCTAAACCACACTTCCCTGTGTCACAACACATTTAAAGGCTGCATGTCATTCCAGCATGCTACGTACACCACATATTGATAGATAATTCTGCTTCTGGACTGTTGCTTATTTCTAATTTTGTGGTAATATAAACAATAATGAAGTTGACATCTTGATGAGTATATGAGCTGCATTTTCTTGTATTTCAAATTAGTTCCTTAAGAAAATAAATCTCTGAGAGAGAATGAGAGAATATGGATGTGAGTAGATAGACTTCTGGTGCTTCCTGGAATGTGAAGGCCACCAGACTAACACCAGGATAGCCAGCAAGACTGTCATTACCAGTGCCAGGTATTTAAAACAAAAACTGAGGAGCTGTGAAGAAAGATGTTCCCAGTGCAATATTCTTGGCCCAGTTTTAAGCACCTCTCCCAGGGGTCATCCAGCTCCTGATCCCAATAGTCATGACCCTAATATAGGGTTGCTTACCTGAATAGGGGGTCTCCTTAAAAATAAGATGACAATAATAAACAGTTTCTGAATGCACAACAAACAAAAATTAGTTAAAAATCAAGTGTTTAATGACTCTGAGATGTTTCTGGAAATGCTGAGTGGTGTTATATCTCATGACTCCACCCTAACCTTGATTCTGTACACAACACCATGTATACCCAGCACACAATACTGCCTGAGCCCACTCTGGAACACAACAGCTAAGATTCAAGACTATACTGTGTTATGAACTGCGGTGTCTAACTGTACAGTCTTCTGTTCTTACCAAAACACAATGGTTTGGTTATGGAAAACAAAGACTTCCAATATTTTCTACCGACTTTACTCAGCCTGCGGCACTGAATTAGCAGATCTTTTTGTTGCCCAGTGTTAGGATGGTTTGATCTCCAAAACTGCTGGTGGTGTTTCTGACTTGAGTTTCATAAAAGTTTCAGTGAATTTTGGTTTGGGACAGAGTTCCCAACAATTTAATTTCTGAAGTACTATTTGTACCAGATATTTATGTCAACTGGTGTTCTCAACATTGACAATTTTGGAATCAAAATACTGATCAGCTCTTAAATCTTTGAAGATCTTCTATGTCACATAGTATCAAATACAAAGCCAAGATTTAATTCTTTGTGCAAAATTTAAAAAGAATATTTATTTATTAGTATGCAATTTTTCATCCTTAATAAATAAAATGGTTTGCATTATTTATTTTTAATTATTTTCAAAGTTTACGGATATTCCTTAATATTTGACATGCATACCTTGTTTTATAAATTATCAAAAACAGTTTTCAGGCAAAAAGGAGTCTTGGGTGGGAAAGTTTAAAAGACCTGGTCTAAAGGAGAAATCTTGGAGGTAAAAAAGAAGATCGGCTAGATTGCAGCAAGGAGACTGGGAGGATGGGTGGAATCAGTCTTTATAAAGGGTCTCAAAAGATAAAAGGTCATGGACTCCTGGAATTTGTAGAAATAAGTATGCCCCTCCAAAAGCTAGATAGACAGCAACCCTATGTAGCAAATAGCCAATATAACCAGTTAGTCCTAGGACTTATTTGGCTTTTGCTATCTAAATAGTTGTTAGTGCCTCAGAATGGCTCGACTCGGAGCATCAAGCTGTCTTCATCTATTTCCCATCCATGCCCCTTCTTCGAGCTGCCCAAGGACCAGTGACTAAGCAATAGGATGAGAAGGGTCTCTCACATGGAGGCTTGTAGTGTTGCAGAAGACTTTCTTTAATGTGCTAATGCCCTGCAGATCCAGGCAAGATGTGGAAGAGGCTAGGGATACAGAACTGTCTTTGCTGAAGCAAACATCTTTATTTATTTTACCCTTGGCAGCGAGACAAGTTTATTTAATAACCACATAATTTATTATCAACTTTGAGATTAAGGGTACCTAAAAACATCCCTTTCGCTTGTTCTTTGAATTAGCCAAAGGCAAATTAGGATTTTAGCCAAACAAGGCAATGAGGGAAAATCATCTACTGGGAAATAATAAGGTTTGGATGAGTCAAATTAAAACCATTCACTCTCCTCATAAATAGTTTAGGAAAAATGAAATAAAATAGTTACCACTGCTCTGATCCATGACAAGCCCTCAGAAACTTCACATGGCAAAATGCCAGATGCTCAATCAGTCACTAGGGAAACTGAGAGTACTGGAGAAAAGCAAAAAAACAGTCGACCTTGAAGAGAAGCAAAGCATCATCACCAAGAGAATTCAAGGTCTTTCCACATACTCATTGCCTCTAGAAATAACCAACTTCATATGTGGGGAGGTCCAGCTAGTTCTTCAGGGAGGGCGTGTGCTGCCCTCACATACGTCCATCCTGGCAGAACCCTTGTCCCAGATCAGAGTTCACTAAGAGATTTGCTTGATTTGTAACTACCAGTCAGTTATCATCACTAGGTTAGCCAGTTATCATCATGAGGGTGGCCATAATCCTTGGCTTGAACTGGGCAGATTAATATTTTAACTTTCAGTCCAATATGAATATGAAAATCCACTGTGTAATTAAAAAGCTAATTTTAAAATATCTCCATTTCATGACCAGACTGTAAGTTTAAACCTATGTATTTACCAAAGCCCCAATAAGTGCAGACAAAGACAAATCAAATATTCAGAAATTGCCAAAGGAAAAATGACACAATATCATCCTAGCCCCAGATGCTGAAGGTAGAAAGGCTCTATGTGCAGCCTCTTTAGCCATCTTGGAACTTCAGTGATCAATTAAGTTCTCAATGCCCTTGCTAATGGCTCTGAGATTCAGTAAAGTCTTCCAGACACAAATATTTCCCACGATGGATCTGCTTTCCTTAACAGCGTGTCAGTAAGGGAGGAGGGTTCCTCCAGAACACTCAGTCCACAGTGAGAACTGGAGGGATGGTGTTTCAGCCGACCATGTCTAGAAGGGAAACCTAGTACTCACGTGATAGGGAGCAACTTCAGGGGACGACTGGGCTAAAAGCAGTGTTGATGGAGGGATGGGGAAAACAGATTGGTCAGAACAAACCCAGATAACTAAGAGAAATGAAAAAAAAATTTAAAAAATATCAGAGCAATCCTGACAGATAAAGATGTTTGATATCCTTGTTTTTCTAGACTTTATCATTTTAATTGCATCAAATTTTCATCTAGGGCAAAGAAAGGATAACACTTCCCTATGCAGCTGTCATTGGGTCAGGGGTCAGTATGCATGAGAACTAAAGGCTGATATTGGTGGTTAAAGATGGCATTCTGCAAATATATACGATCTTCCTTTCATTTCCTTTCTCTCTCTCTCTCTCTCTCCCAGTTTTGTAAAGAATAAGTAAGCAAGCTGGTTTAGTCTCCCCCAGATCAATACCTTGCACCCAGTCAGCCCCTCAAGAGGCTTGCTATTCCATCCTCATTCACCTTGCCCATCAGAAGAGCCTTTGGTCTTAACATTCAGTGTTTTAGCCCCAAGGATGCCTGGGATAGTTTTCTTAGCTTTCTGATCCCAAAAGACCATAGAGGCAGCCATTCTTGCTCTGTTCCTGGGTCTTGTTTGCCTGTGCCTGGCTTGGCCTCTGGTTGCCCACGGGATCCTACTTGAGCTCTAGCCAGGGCAGCACAGCAAGATCATGTCAAGACACCACCGGTGTGCTTGATTAAAGCCAGAGGAACCCACCTAAGGGCTGTCTCTGCTGCCTATTCAACCCCTGGGCTTCAGTCTGTCCACTTTAACTCAGATATTACAACACATCCACCTAGGTGTTTGAATGAGAGAGTCCGCAGAAAGTGCAGAATGCTACAGGGTGCAGGTGCTTATTATCACCCACGTACAGTTTCCTTACTTATGACCCATGGCAGCTTTTTGATGATTTTGTTGTATAATGAAATGTAATTATGTAATAATACACTCCATATTTTGCTTATTATATGTCAGACTCACAATCTGCTTGTCACATGTGCCCACAGTCAATTATTCCCCTTTGCAAATTAAGTCCCCTTGATTCTTTTCCCGCTCACCATATGTGGACCAATTGCTCTCACTGCAGAGTGGACAACGCTCTCTCTCCAAACTCCCTCCATGGTGCCTAATGAGAATCTTAAGATGCTGTGGCTCTCTGCTTCCTGTTACGTCTTCTTCTTTGCCTGGGCCAGATCTTCCAGTGCTTGTTCTCCAGTTTTACAGAGAACAAGATAATAATGATATTTCAAGTGCTCTTTGCTTTTTTCTAGAAGCCATTTGTTCCTTATGTATATGGATAGCGTCTTGTGGTTAAAAACCACTTAAGCACCAATCACACTTACTTTGAGTCCTACTAATCACTAGATTACACTCTTTTGTTTTCATAAAACTGCACTTTTACTGTCTTTTGTCATCCCAGGAGCAAGGCTGATGCCCTAACTGGGTTGTAGATGAATCACCAGACAGAGAAATGACCATCTCCAGAAGGAGAAGATTGTAGAGTGTGAGGAAAAGTTTGGGATGGCTTCTGAGTGCACCAGAAACATTCCTGGGTATTTTTTCGGCAGAAAATTGGGTGTTTTCCATAACTCTCCGGGTCATTAGATTCTATCAGGTCCCCATAATTCTTTTGTTTTTTTTGAGGGTCTTTGTCAACTTTGTTAAGTTTCTGGAAGATGATTTTGTAAATTATTCTAGATCATGAAAATGCATGTGAGTTTTGCTGTGCAGAGATGTAGTGGATGTAAGTGTCTTTCTGTCTATACAGATCTTCATCTATGAAATTAATTTCTGCATCCCTGATTGTCCTGAAAGTCTCAGAAGACATTTTCCTCATTCTCTCGTTAACTAATTAGTTAAAGACAACCTTCACACATGCTCATTTATGTCTTAATGTCAGGCCCTATCCTTCTCTTTTCAAAAGCAAACTATTATTAAAAAATCCATTTAGCCTTTTACTTTGAGGGTCAGGAGTCAGAGGACACACAATGGACACAGTAAAGTCACTGTATGTTGCCCTAAAAGTCAGTCCAGGTCTGCTAATGTACCAAAGGTGGGGTTTTATCCTGTTTCCTTAACTCACTTAAACATCACTGAATTCTGAAGCTGGTGTCTTTAAACTTTCTGTTGTTTCTGCCTAAAATATCCAGATAAGTATACCTACTGCTTCTCCCTTTATCTTAAAAGCACTTATGCTTCATACAAATTGGTAATATATCAGAAAAGATTTTAAGCATTTATTTCTGTCAGAGGGAATTAAAAATAAAGCAAATGTCCGTAAGGGAGCTTCTGGGTAAGAGAAAAGTAGGGGAAGATGGCCTGTGGTATGTGCCCTGTGTGGCTTCAGGGACCTCCAGTATCTATGGATGGCAGTGGGTGCTCTTTTGCTCATGAAATCACTTCCTTGTCTATCTTTCCAAGTGGCCTTTAATGTCCGTGAGAGCTGAAATTAAGTCTATCAGTGCTGGGACATATTTAGTGCCCAGTACTCCCATGTTAAATTAATGAGTGAGTCAAAGAACGAGGCTGTGAAACAGAATACAGATGATGGGATCGCTAGGGATATTAACTTCTGGTGTCCTCCGAGGGCTCACTGTAAGCTCTGGTCTCCGTGTTGCTGGCCGATAGCACTTACTAGCTCTGCAAGCTGGGAGAGTCATTCTCATGATCATCCCTGGCTTGTGCTAGAGATGATGGATGTGGAGATAGCTGCATGATGACAAAGTGATGCTCAGTACAGACTCATGAGCAAATGAGGCTCGGGAAATAAGGGACACAGCCACCGTCAGCTGGGAGAGCTGGCTGCCATTTGGCACAGAAGGATGTTCTAGAGAAGGGTGACAAAGGACTAACAGAGTGACCTAGGTAAACTCTGAGAGTGACTATGAGGTCACAAAGTAGACATTTCCCTGGTTTCAGAAATTCTTTCTGATAGAAGAGCCCACCACCTGTTCTTACACAGCTGCAGGCAGGAGACATTAAGCCTGGCTGAAGTAGAACGTTTTCTAGACTACAAAGACCAACATTAGCCAGCTGCATCACTTCCCGCTTCCTGCATACAGTGTGCAACTCAAATGGGGCTCATTGTTCCCACACCTGCCTTGCCTTTCTCATGTCCATCCTTGCCTCTTCCTGGAATTATCTCCCCACCAGCCCTGCCTATTCAGCTACTGCCCCTCAATGCATTCTTCGGCTACAATACAAGAATGTTTTGCCACCCCCCCACATCTTTTTGTTTCTGAATCTCTTACAGCTTATGGCTGTACCACATTCCTACTGTGTAGTCATTGATTCTTCTTTCCCATATAGAATAAGGTTTCTGAGATCAAGGACTGTCGTACTCAAATCTCCATTATTGAATTGTTGAGGTCATTTTGTTGTGTGTAAAAGACTTTGGATCAGATTTCCTTGAGGGTGGAGGTAGCTAGAGAGATGGCTCCATGAGGAGAGCGCTTCCTGCACAAGTGCAAAGATCCGAGTTCAGAACTACAGAAACCACATCAAGCTAGGCTGTTTGTAACCACAGTGTCCCTGAGGCAAGGTGTGGAGGCAGGGACAGGAGAATCCACACAAACTCATTACCAGCAAGCCTGATATATGCAGGGCCCAACAATAAAGAAACACTGCTTCAGAGGTAACAATGGACACCCAAGGTTGTCTTCTGACCACCATACACACGCTGTGAAACATTTGTACCCCAACTCACACACATTATATGTGTACACACACACATCATATATATTATACATGCACGCGCACGCACACACACACATGCATACACACACACACTCATGAATTATTAAGGGAAGAAATACACAAATGGATGGACCATACCAGTTGTTGCAATTATCTCCACCAGATGTGGAGGAGCAAATTTAGACCGTTACGAGAATTTCACAGATTGAAACAAACTTCAAAGCCTTTTTCTGGGGAAATTTATGCTCGGGATCCAGACTTATTCAACACTGGCAGTTCAGCCATCTAGAGCCTGGCCCGTGTTTCCACTCTTCTGTTTCACTGCTGCTAGTTAACATGCACATCTTCAAAGACCTTGCATAGGGTCTCCCTGAGACGCGCTGCTGAAAGGCGCATGCGTCTTTCCTTGACCTTTACAGGAGAGGCTGCTGTGCAGACAGCATTCCAGATGCATAGCGCACTGGGGCGACACCAGCCCCACATGTTCTATGCTGATGAATGTTGGAATATAGAGAGCAGTAAAGAAATCTGGAGAGATAATATTAGAACACTAAGTATGGGTTTGTTTGTCAGGGTTGTGTGATGGATGAATGGGGTTGATTCTCAAGGAGTTGGTTTTTTTTGTTTTTGTTTTTTTGGTCTTCTCCACCAAGGTTATTTTGGAGCATTAAAATATTTAACATAAGGGAAACAAGCTATTTACTTCTCCTCAAAATAAAATGTTTTCAGTTGCTTGTTAAGTTTCTTTTAATCATAGTTGTGATTAGAATACAGAGAAGGAGTACCTGCACACAGGGAGGCCCAAGAACTAGAAAATCTAGAAAATGGAGGCTTCTCCCTAATGAAAGCTACAGTTTGGGGTTCCCACCCTACATTTTACTATAGAATCTTCACGCTCCTATTAACAAACTGCCCTGGCTGAAATAGAATTGCTTTGATCTTACCTCCTCTACTTTAAACCTTATCTTGACCCACAGTACTTCACTGGCTGTTACACTAGTCAAATCCAATAGCTAAGCAAGGCATAAGTGACGAAAAAGTTGGCAAACATGCGCAACAAGTGACTGCAACGCCTCACTTGGAAAAGCCATCTGTACCTTCGTTCGCGGAGCCTGCCCTCCAGGGCGGCTCTCCAGGCACCTCTCTCCCTCCTCATTTCAGGCCTGCCTAGGCAAACGTGCTGGTCTCTGGTTTTCCAAGGAGCCAGGCTACTCAAGATATACCCAACATATGGGCTGCCGCAAGCTGTCTTCCTGGTTTAGGATACTCAAGGGAGAAACAAAGCCATCTATAAAGACCTTCCAGTTTCTAATGTAAGCTTCTGCTTAGGCTGTAAAGTGTATCGTATTGGTCATCTCAGGTCTGAAGTCCATTCCCTAAACTCATCAGTGTGAAACTACAGCAGCTGCAAGCGCTGGGCACCTGCGGGGCACCCCAGAGAGGCGCTCTGCAAATAGGCTGCTTTATAGGCAGTGGGGCCTAATGGCCAAATTTCAAGATTTGTTTTTCAAATAAGTGCATGTTAAGTGAAAAAAAAAAGTTTACGATGTCAACGAGCCAGGGAATGTTCCGTCAGTTAATAGAATCTTATGAGAAATCTATCTCCCCGCCTCTGATTTGGAAACGTAAATCAAAACAGATTGTCCTAGATTCAAATAAGGGAAGAAAGGTTGAAAATCTTTAATGAGTGTCATGCCAGTGTTCAAATCAAGTATTCCTTCCAGCTGTAATGATTATGTCTAATGAAGGAGTGTTTCCTAAGTTAGGGGCTAATCCTCAGAAATTGCTGTGGAGGCCAGAATGTTCTTTGGGTTTAGGTGGTGTGTCTGTTCACTTTGCCTAAATCCCCTAGGGCTGTAAAATCAGTGAAACAGACGGGATTAGAAATCAGGGGAGCCAAGCTCTGGTCGGCCGTCCATGGATTCTTTGCTTCCATCAAAGTCTCCAGTTCCTACTCTCTATGTTGCATGTATCATGTGGGCAGGTGACAGCATTTATCCCATGGGCAGGTGATATGTTGACACTTCCCAGGCCACAGATGGAGGCTGAGATCTGAGCTCTGTGGAAATGGACAGTCCACCCCAACTCTGACTGTGAGCATAGGGAAGGGAGGGAGGAGGGTGTGTGATCCTGAGATTGGCTGTGTAAGAGCCCTTTCAACATGACCATTGGGTTCTTAACAAGGGTTAGGGGATCTTCTCTTATCCCTCTGCCCAGGCCAATGTGGATAACCATTTATTTCATTTGTTTCTCTCTCCAAGAAAAGAAAATCTTGCTGAGTTAGGAAGAAAAAAAAAGATATGGTGCAACTATCATTTTTCCTATTTTGAAGCATTTTATACTAAAAGGTATAAAATACATTATGGAGTCAAGTAGAAAAGTTAGATGTTTCTGCAACAACACAAGAGGCTTCAAAGACTTCTAGAATTTACTTAGACCTTAGGCAAAATGCAAATCTAGATTTCAAAAGTGGTTAAGTTCTAAGAATGTCAAGTGAAAAATGCAGAGTAAGTGGTTGTCAACATCTCTAAACTCCACTGCATGCTCCCTGCAGATTCCAAATTGCATCCCTAGCAAGCAAAAGATGGACTGAGCCACACAACACACAATGCATTTTGTCTTTTCATTGGTGGCACACAAAGAATGGAACAGAAGGGAATGGAAGCGATGGATGGTTGCCTGTTTTGGCATCTCCATCAGTTGGGTGGCCTTGGGTGTCAACGTAAATATGCTTTTGAATCACTTATGTGTCTTCCTTATATGATATTACTAGCCTGATTTACTGCCCTATTGACCGCTGAGGTAAGGGAATGAAATCCCACCAGAATTTAAAGTATATGTGCTATTTGTGCCTTTATTATATTGCATATGCATCATTCATATTTGGAACTCCTGAAAGGGCACATTTGCTACACAATTGAATCTATACTAGATGATCTCGTGTGTGTGTGTTGTATGCACATACATGTGTATATGTGCTCACCCATGTATACATGTATGGAAAATAGAGGTTAACTGAGGGTCTTTGTCAGTTGCTCATCACATTGCTTTTTAAGATAGAGTTTCTAACTGAACCTGGAGCTTGCCATTCTAGCGAGCTGGGCAATGAGGATCTAACTGTCTCATCTTTCTCTAGTATTACACTTAGCGCTGACTCACCTGAATTTCATGTGGTGCTGAGCATCCAAATTTAGGTCCTCTTGCTTACACAGCAACCACTTTGCTAAATAGTCATCTCTTCAGACCCGTTTTTGGGGGGGGCTGGGGAAACATCATTAGATTTAAATTTATTATTGAACTTCAAGGTCCTCCCCACCACTACCAAAGGATATCATTTGGGGGATAATTCTTAAGAAAGACTATCACAAGTTATGAAAGAATCTTTGAGGTTGAGCACAATAAATATTATTGATTACACATTTTGCTGGGGAAAATGATTATTCATTTTTATACAAGTCAGAAACTTTGTTGAAAAGAAAAGAATCTCTTATGGCACAAAATGGGGAGGGAGCGCACACTTCATGGATGAAACAGGAAGCTTTAAAGACCTTTAGGCTTGACTTTCAGCCATTTTCCTGTGTCCAGTGGATGCCTGCTCTGTACCCCATCATGGGTTTTTGAGAGTCTGTCTCAAAAACTTAGGCAGAGAAAAGCAATTGAGGAAAATATTCTGGTGCTACTCTTCAATAGCCACACATGCCTGCATGAGCAAATATACCTGCACAAATGGGCATATATGCACACAACACACACACACACACACACACTTTCTCATGTGCACTCTCTCTAACTCTTTGTTAGATTCCTGGTGGTTTAGCCCATAGCCTTGACCCAACCACCCTCTGGAGGAAGATCTACAGACATTTTTCAACTCCCCCAGGCTATCCAGGGCTATTTGACCCAGAACCTGCACTTCATCTTTCAAAACTGCCCTGTACTTACAGATAAGATTCTAGGTTGGCCCTCATCACAGGTGAGGGGCTTGTATGAAACCCCAGCTGTGAACAATGAGTGAAGTACCTACTCCGCAAGCCAGGATGTGACTACAGCCAACACTCAACTCTCTGAGAGATTAGAATGGACAGAGCTGAGGGCTCAGCCCGATGTCCAGCTTCTAAGGGGTCACCCAGAGTCCCATCTCAAGCACACCACATGTGGCCCGTGAAGGCAGGACTCCATCTCCCGCTGAGGTACTGCAGACAGTGTCTGCCTGCACAGTCCATCTCCAGGGCATGTGCACGAGAGGCAGGGCAGGGGGTAATGCGAGACATAAAAACACAGCTGAGACAAAAAGTTGCAATTGCAAATGGCCCTTAACCAACACCAGGCCTCATCTGCTGGTGGTGTTTGAAGTCTGCAGACAGAGGCCTGTGCCAGTCCCTCTAATTCCTCACCCTGGAGCTCATCAGAGGTGGAATGCAGAAAGACTGAGCCTCCCGCAGGGGCATGCTGTCAGGAGCCAAAACCAGGTCTGTGGGATGGGTGGTGGGTGCCTTGATTGACACAGCTGTGTTGAGGACCAGCACTTCACAAGGTGACTAGCCATGGGGTCCACTCTGAGAGGGCTGGCCCTGGCCAGTTTGTCTAATAGAGGAAGCGCAGGAGGAGGCTGTGAAGGGTGGGGTGGGAGTTCTGTCTCCTGGAGGAGGGGTAGCAGAACCATGGCAATGAGTCTCAGTGTCTTACCTAGAGCGTGGGACCACAGAAAGGAAGGACAGCTATTCAGGTTAGCAAAGAGGAACAAGTTAGCCTAGTACAGGGTGGTTCATTGCCATACTCCAATGACCGTCTGATGCTTTAACAGAAAGGAGAAATCTCCTGAAAAAAAGATCAGTCAATCTGGACTCTTACCTCTGCAGCATGACCTGAGGTCATAGGTAGTTAGTATTTCAGGTTGGTTTAGTCTCAAACAGGACCAATCTGATAATCCTTAACTCAATCTCTTGTGCCTAAAGGTTCTGGAATCTACCCTATCCCATTCATCTTTTCTGGAACTTTCTGGCTTAGTGGACCATAATATATTCATGGTTTCTTCTTGCTATGTCAAACACAGATTTTATAAGGGATCCTTCCACATCCTGTATCAGCAAAAGCCACTTGGAAATGCCGAGGAATCCCCAATAAGGACAATGACTCAGCAGTGGCCATCCAGCATCCATAGACTGAAGGCTCCTTGGAGAGTATGTGGTGTTGAACTGAAGCAACTGGAGTCTGACGTCTGGGGAAGGCACTAGGCACAGACACACTCAGGAAGGAAAGGAGCTTGCACGCATGTGCTGGTTTCCTCTCTTTTAATTTTTCCCCATCTGAAGCCGCAGCTTATTGTGCCAATGCTGCCCATACTCAGGACGGCTCTTTCAACCTCAGCTACTAT
Source organism: Ondatra zibethicus (assembly GCA_004026605.1). Lineage (NCBI taxonomy): Eukaryota > Metazoa > Chordata > Mammalia > Rodentia > Cricetidae > Ondatra > Ondatra zibethicus. The sequence continues at coordinate 219,591 of PVIU01001072.1, read as the reverse complement.
TGCACAGGTTAATGCTCTATAGAAAGCTCACAAGTCCTACGCATTTCTTAATCTAGTCAACTTGAAAATGAATCTCAACTACCCCACTGGGTAAGTCAGCAAATAAATAAACAACAAACAAAAAATAAATAAATATGTTTTTGATATACAGCCTCTACTGAGACACACTGAATGACCAAAATAAATTATGGAAGAAGCCCTTTAATTTTTACATGTTGTTTCATTTATTCAACTGGTATTGAGCAAATACTGCTAGGATTTCTGTTCTACTGTAGACCAACAGCTGGATATACAGACTCATGGAGTGTGCTGTCTCTTCCACAAACAAAGCTGTGGCTCCTAGGGACGCTATGGGATGTCTTTCTGTATACTGTGAATATGTGTTACTCTCATTGGTTGATAAATAAAGCTGCTTTGGCCTATTGCAAGGCAGGATAGAGCCAGGCTGGAAATCCAAGCAGAGATACAGGAGAAGAGGGACAGAGTCTGGGAGAGGCCAACAGCCACCCAAGGAGCAACGGGCCAGAGCACCACTGGAAAGTCACAGGCCACATGGCGATTCATAGTTGAATAGAAATGGGGTAATTTAAATGTAAGAGTTATCTAGAAATAAGCCTGAGCCATCATCAAATATTTATAATATTAAGTCTCTGAGTGATTACTTAGAAATGGCTGTGGGACCAGGAGGGACAGAAAAGCCTCTGTTTACATTTGATGTCCCATATGAGTTGCCAGATAAAGCAAGAATCCATGGAAGTCTCTTTATTAAGGGGTGAAATGAAAATAACACACTCACAAATACAGAATGAAGCAGGCTGCCTCTTTGTCCACCAGGGAAGGAGATAGCTCTGGACCAGGTCACCAAGCCAAGACATCAGGAAGCCTTTTATGTCCAAGAGAGTGCATAATCCCTGTCCTCAATTCTTATCCAGTCATATACCCAGAGCCGACCACGCCCATAGTGCTAATCACCCCAACACCATTGGCTAAGCAGACCAAATTCCCACAACGCTGGAAAGATGTTCCAGCCAACTCAGCACCTCAGGAAGAAAACTTAAGATAATCCAGTTACTTTTAAGAGTTCAGCCTACAAAATTAGGTGGGATTTCTGGTCCACATAAGATCACAGTCTTGTCCCTTTCTATTCCCCTTCACCAAGGACAGATAAACATTGGAAACGATCCAAGGACCAACCCAGAGAGAACCCTGAAATATAGAAGCTGCTTAGTGACTGCAGACTGGAGGGGCAGCAACATCAGCACCCTCTTGCAAACCATGGCTCCCTGAGGAGGAATATGTCAGATCTGTATTTGGGGAACCCCAAACCCAACCTAGCAACACAGGGTACACCAGGAGCCTTTAATCCTTGCCCATTCTCGCTCATCAAAGGGGAGTTGTTCAACATAACCAGGAAGGCCTAGGAACACTGGCAAGGGGTTTGGAGCTCAATGGAAAAGCCCTGGGAAGAGAAGCACGCTCCTCCCAACTCGGGACCTAGATTGTTCCTTCATAGAAACACCAGCCAGCAGACTTGGGGAAGAGTGAGATGAATACAGACCACAGTAGTCAGCTTGGTTCAGAAAGCCTTTGTGTCCATGTGAGAGTGAGAGTCCCTTCCTCCACTCAATGACAGTAGGAAGCCAGATGTGCACAGCAGGGAATCCTGGGCTGACAGGCACCTAGGTTGAGAAGTGCTTTGCCTATCTGCTGGACTGGAGGGGAGTAGCTACACTATGGAGTCAGTCAAAAGTAGGCAGCCCAGGAATCATGTCTCCATGGAGCTGTCCTCAGCATAGCAAGCAGCTGGACTGAGAGGCCTGTTCTTCAAGATGCACCAGACACTCCACCTACCTAATACAGGAGCTCAGAAAATGCCTCGGACATTCTGAGCAGGGACCAATGGGAGACTTCTCTGCTCCATATACCTGGTGAATAAATTAGTAAGCAAAGTTTCATAAGTAAATTTGCTACCAGAACCATAACCACCCATATTGTAGGCCAGTATTGTTTAACCTGAACAAGTTTCTTTTCAAATAATTATTTAGCAGAACATAGAATTAATTGCCTAAAATCATAGCCAAAATGTTTAGAATATAACTGAAAATTATTTATAACAAGAATTAGAAAAACAATAACATGAGTGGCAAAATACAGGCAAATAACTATATCGTAGCTGGCATTGTCAACTTGACACAGCTTGGAATTGCCTGGATAAAAAGAGTCTCAGTTGAGTAACCTTCTTTATTGGGTTATCCTGTGGGCATGTCTGTGATTGTTAATAGATATAGGAAGACACAATCTACCATGGGCAGCACCATTCCCTAGGCAAGCAGTCCAAGGCTATACAAGGAAGCCAGTTGAGTATGAGCTTGAACACGAGTAAGCTAGACAGAAAACTAGCAAGAAGCAGTCTTCTATGATCCCTGGTTCTACATTCATATCTTGAGTTCCTGCCCTAGATTTTTTCAGTGGTGGATTTTGACCTGAAATGGTAAGCAAATAATCCTTCTGCTCCCTAAATTGCTTTTGGTAAAGAGTGTTTTCACCACAGTATCAGAATGAAACTAGAACAGATGGTGAAGCTACAATAATGGAAATATGAGAATTAAAGAAAAAGACATCATAACCATGCTTCAACATATCATTACAGATTCTGTTGAAACAAATGAAAAGTCAGGAGATGTCATAAAAGAAATAGAAGCTACAGTAGGGTATGGTGCACTAGAGAGGTAGAGACAGACAGATCTCTGTGAGTTCGAGGCTAGCCTGGTCTACATATTGAGTCCCAGGCCAACCCAACTGGGACTTTCATCATTTACCTCTTAGCACCTGATGTTACTATAGGACAGAGAATCCAAAGGTCACTGGCCTTTCTTCAGTCAACAACAAGATGTAATGCACATATATAGAACCTAACAACTGCAGGTTCCACTCCCACTCCCCCTCAAAGTATCAAACATTCTACCAATAAGCTAAAGAAGAAAAGGCAAATAAAAATATCAAATAACAGAAAAAAAGACATTAAACAAAACCTGGCATCCATTCATGACAAAAGGTTACCAAGAATAAAAAGCAATAATTCAGTTTGACTTTAAAAGAACTCACAAAAATCTTCCAGCTACCACCATGCTTATTGGTCCAAGATTAACACATCCCTCCTGAGACAAAATGTCAGCCCTCGCTGCATTCTTTCAGCTCTGCTCTAGATTATGAAATGTGGACCCCAATGGTGGTGCTGCTTGAAAATTTGTGGAATATAAGAGGCACAGTGAAGTACTTTTTATTTTTGATTGTTAATTGATGTAGGAAGACTGATTCCACCATGGGCAGTACCATTCCCTAGGGAAGTGAGTCACTTGGAGTGGACCTTGAGGCTTTATAGCCAGGCCCCACTCCCTGTTTCTTGACAGCAGATGCAATGTGACCAAGCTAGGCTCCTGCTTCTGCCGTCAGGTCTTTCCTGCCTGCTGCCATGTCCCCACTAAGCTGGACAATGCTCCTCTAGAACTGAAAACCAAAACAACCATTTCTCCCTTAAGTTGCTTTTGTTAGTGTAAATTATCTCAGCAGCAAGAAAGTAACTAGGGCATATGTACATATGGCAAATAGATGAAACAAAAGGCAAACACTTGGATAGGAAAAGGCAAAACAGGCTCTATATTTTCAGACGTTAAATTTGTTGGTATAGAAAAAGAACTTTCAAAATGAGTGATGTTGGGCCAGTGAGATGGCTCAGAGTGTAAATGCACTTGCTGTATAAGCCTGAAGACTTTGAGTTTGATCTCTGGAGCCCAGGTAAAGGTACGAGGAAAACTGACTCCACATGGTTGTCCTGGCTTCCATGCCCATGCTACAGCATGTGAACGCAGTATGCTCACATATTTATAATAATAATAATAAAAATTTTAAATTTAAAACTAAGCAACTACATAATAAATAAAAAAAGAGTAAGTGAGTTTAGGAAGCCTAGTGGATAAAAATCAACGATGACTCTCAGGTTTACTGACATATACTGAAAATCAACCACAAAACAATATCATTTATACTTGCTCTAAAGAAAATGAGTTGTAGCCGGATGGTGGTGGTGGCACACACCTTTAACCCCAGCACTCAGGGAGGCAGAAGAAGGTAGATCTCTGTGTGTTCAAGGCCAGCCTGGTCTGCAAAGTGAGTTCCAGGATAGCCAGAGATATCCAGAGAAACCCTGTCTTGAAAAACCAATATATAAACTTGAAAAGATAAAGATGGACTTACACTCTGAAAATTACAATATGCTGATGGTGGAAATCACAGAGTTAAGAAATGCACTAACACACATGTCACACTCTGGGAAAGTCAGTGTGTCGAAGGCATCCATGTTGGGGCTGAGATGTGACCTAGTCCTAGGGTACTCACTGGCATGTGCGAGGGCCTTCGGCTCCATCCTCAACATGAGGTGAAAAAAGTCAATTCTATCCAAACCAATTGATAGGATGAATGCAGTTCTTACCATCATCCCATCTAGTTATTGATGTCATAGGCAAGATTATTGTAAATTTATTTGGGAAACCACAGGCTTCAGAATAACTAAAACAGCCTGAATGACGAAGTGTAAGAAATCAGTCTTCTTAGTATGGCCACGCAATGGCCCCAGCAGTTAGGATGGTGGAATACTGAGGCCAGAGAGATGGCTTTGTGGGCAAAGGTTGTTGGCCAGACCTGGTAACCAGAGTTTTTCCCCCAGGAGCCACATGGTGGAAGGAGAGAGCTAACTCCTACAAGTTGTTCCCTGACTTCTACATGTGCGCTTTCATGCACCCATTAAATAAAATAAGTAAAACTGCTTTTAAAATGCTAATATGGTACTGACAGAAAGGTCGCTATACATATGAGCAGACCACAAATGGGCAACCAGAGGCAGAGGTGCACAAATGCACCCAGTTGGTCATTACCATGAAAGAGGCACAGAACTTCTAGCAGATGATGTAAGTGGTGGTAGAACAATGGATAATCATAGATTTAAAAACTCATAAAAGGTCATTGGTACACTTTGAAAGTGTAAAGCTATAACATTTTTAAAAAATAAGCCATTTCTTAAATATAAAGACTTAGAAATCACTTGACTTAAAATATTATTAGACTATTATTATTTTTTATATAGTGGGCACAAAAGCTTTTATTATAAAGTATTTATTATGCATATTACTCTTCTACAGAAAGGTATCTTATTTGTGGAAATACAGTTATATGCAGCTAAGAAAAACTCATATACTTGAGATTTCTAGTGTATTTAACAATACCATTTGTACCAAGTTTTGATTTTCTAGGTAGCTGCAAAGAGAACATTAGATATCTTGATGGTGTAATCAGAAGACAGGCATGTGAGAAGCAATATGAAGATAAATCCGTGATTTCCAGGTCATACAAATTATATATATATACATATGTGCATTTGACAGGATGAGAATGGTGTTGGCCTGTGAGAAAGGAACTTCCATGATGAAATGAAGCTGTCTCCAGGTATACCAAGAAAGAAGGACAAACAGACACGGGTGTGCAGTTCTATTTACTCTGTAGAGTTAAGAGCTAAAAGCAAAGAAGAAATTGAATCATCAGTAATTTGGAAGACATAAAATTACTACTGTGATGAACTACCATATTTGCAGTTTAATTTACATTATAGTTTGATTAATATAACTCTTAGAACTGCAGGGTAGAAGTGAATTAAAGAGCTAAGAACAGATGAAAAATGATAGAAGAGCATATGTCCCCAGGACATAACCGTGACTATGAATTTATAACAAGTAAATGTCTTATTACATAAGTAATTATTTTAAATGATTTCAAAAGTAATTTAAGTGTTAATTAGCATATGTCTTCTGTAATATTCAATAAATGTTCAAGAAAATCTGAAGTTTTATTTTAATTAAATCTATGGAAGCCTCACCTGATGGTGTGTAGATCTGAGATAGACAGGGAGATTCTTCCCCTGGAAACCATGCAGAATATAAAACAGGGTAAATTCAGATTAGGGGTTTGTATCAAATTTCTTCTTTTTCTTAATAATAACAAAAGAAGGTTGTATCCTTTCTGGATTCATATAACATTTCTTATAAATATTAGATATTCTAGTAGGCAAGCAAGAAGACCCTTCTACAGAGAGAAGAGGCAATGATTCACAATGTCCTGACGAAGGCCATGTCTATGCCATTCTCCCACTCAGCAGAAATGTCCAAGACAGAGATAAGATCCTAGTACGAGTTGTACTGCCCTGATTGAAGGAGTCCTTGCTGATACCTATTTTATTCTGAATTATTCCTTGTCTTAGTGCCATATAGATTTAGAGGCAATGAGTGATATACTTCTGATAAAATGAAAGAAAGAAGACACAAAAGAAAATCTCACTATGGCTCCAAAGTGGGGACTTTGCTTTAGGGGCCTGCTCCCATGGGAGGGAGGCTCCACCCAAAACCCATGACTTTACCTCTGAAGATGGTTATACTCAGGGCCCACTTTGGGAAGACAAGTGACACAGGAAATTGGAGTACAAATACAGCAGGTGGACTGTGGACCATATCAGCAATATTTGTACTAGGAGTGCATGCATTTTAAGGAGGATTCTTGCATTTTAAATGGTTTTACTTTAGTTGTATCACAGCTTAAGGAATGAATATATCCTTACATTTACACTAAAACCAATTTCTTTCTCACCTGAAACCAGAAAGGGTACGGGACATTGAACTGTGCAGTACACACACTTGTCTTGTGCCCATAAAGTACAGAGTCACTCTGTACTTCCAAGAAATGGATGTTTCTCTCAGACTGACTTCATCAGAAGAGATAGCATGTTCCTGCTACTAAGTTTCACTTATGACTTTTTGCTTCACCAATGGGCAATAAGTGACTATAAACATTTTAACAGCCCAATTCAGTAGGCTAGAGAATGCAAATGCATTTAAAGGATCCAGGTTAAAATTTATTAAATGAGGAATATTCATCAGTGATTCTATTCAGGTTCCTGCCAGTCATCAATTTATTTCTCAACACCATGGAGAACAATTGAGAGCTTGAGTGTTTTCTTTTCTCACTTTCGCTTCTATAAGTGTCAAATATTTGGACAGAGTCCAGGGATAGATGTTCTAGGACCCACTCAATAGTGACAAACTCCAGCTACAATATATTTGCTTAAGTAAAATATATTGGTTTTAAAAGGTTTAGGGGCATGCGCCAATGTCAATTGGTCCCTTATAACTCAACAAAAAAAATAAATAAAAGGGAAAAGCATTTTAATGCATTTTCTCCAAAGATATAAACAAATAATATACGCCATGGAAGATACACAGTCGTGGTATGAATCAAAAATCACAATGAGACACCACTTCATACCCATCAAGACAGTTATTACAAAATAATAGGGCAAGACGGTGAAGATGCAGAGGAATCTGCATTCATAACAACATCGAACTGAAAACCGTTCTTACGCTTATCAACTGGTGAATAGGCACATCTCCACTCCATGAAACACTATGCAGTAATAAATGAATAAAATAGGGATAAATGTCACAATATGGAGACTTTCAAAATAGTTGTACCAACTATACGAATTCAGTCAAAAATAATGTAGACTGTGTTTTAGCTCGGTATGAGGAAACTCAAAGGACAGAATGCAAACTTGGCCTCTGCATTCTGAGAGAAGGCTGAGAGAGGCTGAAGGGAGTGTTTGGATGTGATGGACTTGCCTAGTTTATGCCTTGATTATTGTGTCAGCAAAATCACCATGACTGGAAAGATGGAAAATAAAGTAATTGCCATACATGCACAATGACAGGTGTCCAGAGCCCAGAACCCACATAAAACCTGGGCAGATTTGGTGACCTACCAAACAGTCCCATCGCTAGGGAGGCAGAGACAAGGGATCCCTGGAGCAAGCTGGCTAGCTAAACCAGCTGGAATTGGTGCACTCTAGGTTTATCAAGAAATCTTGCTGCACTAAGGGAAGCATAGAGGGATCAGGAAAGACAGCTAACTTCATCTGTAGGCACCTACACAGAAGTGTGGGGCCTACACACAAGAGCATGCATGCACAGACACAATATGCAAACAGACATGCACGCACATACAAATGCTAAAACTCACTAAACTATACAAATAAAAGCAAAATAAATTTTAAAGATTTCATGTGTCTTTTCCCCCAGGGTGCAATAATGACCAGATACCTGTGTGTCATCATACCGCACCCCTAGCCCCAGCACTGAAGCTATCCCCACGGACCCAGGACAGCGCTGAAGCTATCCCCACAGACCCAGTACAGCACTGAGGCTATCCCCACGGACCCAGGATAGGCTTGAAAGGTGTCTGAAATTGCCTCTTTGCTGTCAGGCTTCCCAGGCTGTGTCGTCTATACTAACCTCTTATGGTATGTGTCTAAGACTAGCCTCAACGAAATCCATACATTCCACGGTAGGAGTGTGAGGATTAGAATTATTAAGTGTACAAACAGAGATATGAGAGAAATAAGAGGCAGAAACACAGAACAGCATTGGGAGGGAAATTCAGTGAAGACTGAATCCTGAATCCTTTCCACATGCGTATAGACATCACTCCAAAAGGGGAGGGAGGAGGCAACAGACTTCATTAATATGATAGAATAGATTTGAATTCTCTGATGTTTGGTTCAGGTGAAATGGATCCACCTCTATGCCCCAAATACTAATTAACCGCACCCTAGGTCAGAATCTCTTGTTTGTAGCCACATCCTGTTGTCAATAACTTTGAAAGAGCAAAAATAAGCTCACACTCTCTGACCTCCAGCCAAGGTGGAGCAGGCTCATATTTGTGGCCCTCACAGGTATATCACCTCCAAAGTCACATACTGAGACCTCTTGAGCATAGTGATTCTATTTCCTATTTCCAGGTGCTGCCTTGGGGAAGGGAGTCATGGGGCCTCCCTTGTGAATGGGGTTGGTGCTCTTCTAAAAAAGACCCCAGAGGGCTACTTTGTCTTGTCTATCATGTAAGAACACAGCAAAAGGGTCCCATCAACAAGCCAGAGCCTTGGTGTTGGTTTATCCAGTCCCTCAAAAATCGGCTTCTGCAGCTGACAAACCACTCGCTTAGAGTCATTCAGTCTCTTAATAACAGCCTGGATGGAGACTCATGATGGATCTTCCATTTTGAACCATGGCAACCCCATATAGTTTCTTCGAAAAGCCCTTAAAATAAGGTGAGCTGCCAGGCCCACAGCCCACTCTTGCCTGAGTGATCATTATGTAATTTCTGTCATCAGGCAGTGTTCTAAGTAAGTTACGAGGACATTCCTCAGCCACGCTCAATAGCAAATGGAAAACAGCCTTTAATTTCTTTGTCCTAGACAAAGCATAAGCTGGAGACCAAAGCAGACGGAGAAAAGCCAGAGAAATAAATAAAGGGCGGGTTATAATGCAAAGCTGTATGAAGCAATATAGTATCCTACCGGAGCATGCGTCCTAATGTTTCTTCAGAGGACAGCCGCAATAAACAACACCCTCCCCAAGGAGCTGCAGCACCTGCTACTGATTTTTCTCTCCTCTCAAGTTGGAAATCACGGGTAGAATTCCACACACAGCAAGGGCGTTTGCCGCTGCTCTCAGACAGCTGGGCAATGTGTTTTCAAGATGTCTGTGAGGACCCAGATGGCAGCCTGAATCCAGGGATGCATGGGGAAAGAAAAACAGGAGAGGCAGACAGACAAAAGCAATCACAGAGGAGGATAAGGGTAGAGAGACCTGGAGAGATGGAGAGAGAAGGCTGGGGATATGCAGGTTTGATTTCTTGTGGTGTCCTGCTCCTGAACCTCTTACTTAACCTGGCAACTCTCTAGTCCAAGGACTGTTTCCATATTTCATAAAAGCCCAGTAAGCTCGTTGCCCCAAGCACCTTCTTGAGCTTAATTGTTAGACTCATATGCAATTTGAGGGAAATATAACCCATATGTTTCTATTCATTTACACTTAAATCATCTGAAGATGGTGTTTTAATCCCAATTTGTCATTCACAGAAACATTGGAGATTTCAGTAAATCCCTAGGGGCCCATCACAATCCGTCCCCTTCTTGCCTGTGGTCTTTGAGTAAAGTCCACAGATTTGAAATCAAGAGTTTGAGGTCTGCACCAGGATTTACAGGACATTTGGAAACAAAAGCTCCCTCCCTTGATTGGTCCCCCCCCCCACCTCAACATGTGGTCATTCTCGGATTTCCCTGCTAGATAGCTTTCCTCCTCATATTAGTGCTGGATGGATCCAGGAGCCAATGCTCACGGGTCCTTTTCACTCATCAGGTCCTCGTCTCCATGAGTGTCTTCTTTAGTTTCTGTGGTGGTTTGAATGAGAATGGCTGCCATGGGCTAATATATTTAAATACTTGGTCCCCAGTTATTGGAACTGTTTGGGTAGGATAAGGAGGTGTGGCCTTGTTAGAGGAAGTGTGTCATTGGGGTTGGGTTTTGAGGTTTCAGAAGCCCACCCAAGCTCAGTCTTGGTCTGCCTGCCTATAAATTACTGACCAGATATAAGCCCTCAACTATTGGTCCAGCACCTTGCCTGCCTGCCTTCCTACTGTTGTGCTGCTGGCTGTGATGTTCACGGACTAACCCTCTGAAACTGAAAGTCATCTCCCAATTTAAGGCATTCTTCATAAATTGCCTGGATCACGGTGTCTCTTCACAGCAATAGAATAGTGACCAAGGCAGTTCCTTGCCCTAAAATAGCCTCCTCCACTCCATCCCACCCAAGTATCATATTTATATCTTCCAATTCTCTAAGCCCTCCCTTTTTTGTATGCCCCAACTCCCGTTTGACATTTGAACTCATTTGAAAGCACCTCCAATTTAGTTTTCCATTGTGTTGATGTTGCTTATAAGACAAAAGCCACCACACTCTCCTAGTTAGAGGACATTCAAAGAACCTCTGAGAAACGGAAGTGGTTCTGTTTCTAGTACCATGCTTTATTTTTAGGAAACTCTTAGGAGTTTGTAAGGAAGATCACTACATTCTCTATATTATATAGCTTTCTGTGCTTTAAAATGCTGAAATGAGCTTTAGCCAAGTCACAAGAGCAAAACGACAGTAATACACAAACACCCTTCACCTCTGAAACGCCCATAAGTACTGCTAGCTGTCAATCATAAACGTATTTGTTCTCTTTCTAACACCACTGAACTCAGCTTAACTCAATGAAATACATTACTTGATGGGGCTCTAACCATTGTCAACCATTTATTTCTACCTTTGTCATCTAGCAGACTTCCAGTTCCTCAAGAGCAGGCCGTGTGCTGTTTGCTAACTTACCCTCACTCCCCAATAGTGCTCCTGGCCAAACTGACTGGAGCACAAACATTTGCTAAATTTACAAATCGCTTTTATAGACTTTATTACATTTCATGCCCATAACAACCCTGACAAGCTGGTACCACTATCCCCATTTAGGAGTCAAGGAAATTAAAGCTTAGGGAGATTACACCATTGAGGCATACATGCACAGTTAATAAAAGGCACAGATTTAACTCCAGCCAATATCTTCCGAGTCACAAATCCCATTTTCTTCACATTATGCCATGGTTGCCTTTCAGATGTCATTTGTCTCTTGACTGAGGAAATGACCATTATCACCATTTTCCAGGTCAAGGAAAGCCGACCTCTAAACTCTGTCAGGTAATTCTATTCTCGTCTCTGGCAGCAACAGGAGCCAAGACTAGGAAGTCAGCACAAGTGTTCTATTCCTCAGCCAGTTCCCTTGCCTGTAATGAGCCCCATGTGCTCCTTGATCAAATAATCCCACCAATAAGAGGAGCACAGGACCCAACACACCCAGGGCAAACCTTCCTCACGGTTGGTGGTAACAGAGCTGAGCAACGTGCTGGGGGGCAGAAGGACTTAGAAAGGCTGCTCCTTCCTTTGACTTCTAACCAGCACCCGGAGGAAATTACCAGCTGCGTGCTTATGATGACAGCTCCATCTTGTGACGTGCACGTTTGCCGTCTCCCCATCCTGCTCACGCTACAGTGGCACTCATTTCATCTTGACACAGCTGGGCCACAGGAATCCCATCGTACGTTTCCCCACCTCTGAAGCCAGCTGGTGAACTCGTCCAGTTCTAGTTTGGATCTGAATTTGCAATGAGGTGCAAGGCCATGTGTGTTTCATTCCACTGCTTAATCTGGGCAGAGTGTGAAGTCAATACTCAGGGCACAGAGATCACTGATTTTGTCTCAACCGACCTTCTGAGTAGCTTAGGTCTCCCTGAGATCCTTCAGAGCACAGGCTACAGATGGATCTGCTGTTGCCAAGGCCGCCTTAGACATTCACTGATGCCCAGCCCTTATCTTCTGCACCTGTCTCAGAGCTCAGTGTTTACGTGATCATCGCAAGGTCAGTCCTTAAGTCTTGTTGGGGAAATCCCACTGGAGAACAGGTCAATTCATCAGCTTCTAGTCCTACCCGGGTTCACTGACAGGATTTAAGGCAGAGGCATTATTATCTACTACAACCCGAAAGTGGCAAGGTAGAGTAGACTTCTCATTCTGCAACATGGGGACCTAGCACACAAGCCTGGCCTTCTGTTTGGTAGATTATGGCTTCTAAAGAAAGAATGCTGCTTTCCTGGTGCCGTGGAGAGTTGTAAAGGTCAGATGGTTCTTCAGGACACATTCATTCTGTCTTCTTCCCTGGACAGAAAAGAGTATGATGAGGGCCTGTGAGATGGTTCAGCAGGGAAAAATTCTTGCCACATAAGCCCGTTGACCTGAATTTGATCTCTGGAACCACAGTGGAAGTAGAGAACTATCTCTTGAAAACTGTCCTCTGATTTCCACACACATCACATTGTGGCATGCCCAGACCTACACGCACATATCCAGTAAGACATTTTTTTAAGAATATGAACGTTGTTCATTTGCACAATGAACTATCATTCAACCGTTAAGAAAAATGAAATTATAAAATTCACAGGTAAATGAATGGAGTTAGACACAGTCATTCTAAGTGAGTTAACTCATTTCCAGAGAGACAAGCATCATATGTCTCCCCTCATTTGTGGGTGTTAGCTTGGGATCTTCAGATACCTGTGCTTCATTTTGAATACCGAGTCCATGGGGGATGCTGTGCAGGGAAGGAAGATAGAACACAGTTCATAAAGGCGTGAAGGGGAATGAATGGAACAGGACAGGTAACACTTAAGTAGGGTGGAGGCGGAAAAGGCAGAACAGAGGAGGGAATAAGGAGAGGAAATCTAACACTGAAGGCCCTTTGAAAAACCCTTGGAAATGTACTACTATAGAAGCTATCTAAAATGTATTCATGATAGGTATAATGAATTTAAATGAACTTACCCTGAAATTGGGTGACAAACCTCCTACTAGACACTAACAAAGAAAAACCCTGGTGGCAGGATATGCTACCTCTTTTGGAGTTATTGTCCAGTAAGGTCCCATTGACCACAAAAATTACAAGCCACTGTCAATGCTCTTGTTACTCTGCAGACTTGATAGTGAGACTCTATTGCTGAAGACACCGCATACTGGACTCATAGACTAGGGAGAATGCAAGCTGGTACTGACCTGGAAGTTTCATCTCTACTGGCTATCTTCCAGACTGATGGGAGGTTGGAGCTGTGCACTGCTGGAGAAGACAAGTAACGATCAGTCTTACCCAGGAATGAACCCTGCGAACTAAAATAATGACTTGTGGCAAGATGTGTCCACTGGTGTCGTAGTGGCACGAATGACAAGGGAGCAACTACCCACGTTATGATAAGATGTGAGTCCTTTCCCCACAGGATGCAATCCATATCCCCAACTCTAGCTGAGGGGCTCCTGGCTATTGATAGCTGCTTGGAGAGGAAGGTTCAGTTTTCTTTAAAAGGAAGACTAGTGATGCTTCAGTTGATGGCTACACAGTCATGAGGATATGGGCAGCACAAATTGGACTTTATTGGGGGAAATAAATAGGAAAAGAAGGCAGGCCTGAAAAGAGTTGGGGGGGTTGATGAATATCATCAAAATACACTGTAGGAAATTATCAAAGAACCAATAAAAGAAATTTAAAAATAAGCAAATCTTAATTAAGAGTTTAAATGGCCTCTGAACTGACTGTGGTAGCACACAGCTTTAATTTCAGCACTCAGGAGGCAGAGGCTGGTAGATCTCTATCAGTCTGAGAATCCAATCCCATTTACAGAGTGAACTCCAGGACACTCAGAGTTACAAAGTTAGAGACCCTGTCTAAGAAAGGGGAGGAGGGAGAGCCATGCAGGCAGAAAAAGATCAGACACGTGAATATGTTTGTAAGGAGTACTTACTCTTTCAGATATTTGATGGGCGTGAATTGGAATTTATGAGGACCAAAATCCCCAAGTCTGCTCTTGGTAGGAAAGAATGGATGGAAGGATACTTTTTAGGTGAGAGTTGGCAAGCTGGGCAGGAAAACAACCCCTTCATTGAAATGCAATTCTGTCCCAACTAGAAGAAACTATTGTTACAAAGAGTAAGAAATAAGAATAGTTAAGCGTGAGTATTCCATACAGCTTGATGGGAAGGATCAGTACCACAGAAATCCTTGCACGGTGTGCTCTTGAGACACATCTACACACAGGCACCGATGTGGAGGGATCAAAAGGCAAGAAATCTGTGTGGTATTGAGACATCACACATGACTATCAAGAGGAGCCCGTGTGGACAGGACTCGGCTTGTTCACCAGGGCCAGGTTCCAAACTAGCATCTGCACTCATCATGCCTGGCTGGAGCCAGCCCTATCAATCATCCATAGCAAGAGGCCTACATTCACCACCAACTGGGAGAAAGAATTAACGTGACGATGTTGCCTCTGATGAAAATGCTCTGGCAGGTTTGAACGATTTCATCTCAATTGGACTCCATTAAATTCACATGTGTAACCGAGCAGTTGGAGCCTCATATCAGTTACAACATATGGATTTCGCCAAGTGAGAGCATGACCAAGGACGGGGGAGGGGTTAATTGTAAATACGTTTTATAAGCTGCTCTAAAGCAGCAAAGAGGGTTCTTTATCAACTGGGAATGTGAACACACACACACACACACACACACACACACACACACAAAATAGGAGAGAAAAAAGACAGTCATCTTTGATCTTTCTCCTCAGAAAGAACATATCAGAGCATTATTTGTTTCTCCATATTGCCCATGAGGTTCAAAGTTTCCACAGAACATCTTTGTGGGGCAGAGGTCTGTTCTCATCACTAGTTATAGATTCTATGTTTACCAGGATTGCATACCATTCTATAGCAAGGCTAATAGGCTGACATAGCTATGCAGTGTTTCCATTTGGACGTGTGTGTGTGTGTTTGTAGAATTTCTCCAACAGAAAACTGTTCTTGGTGGTGGGCGATATTTTCCAGAAAGCTGGAAACATCTACTTGTACCACAGTAAATGAAAGAGCTAAATCTGATATTTGATGATAGGGATATTTGTATCCCCAAACCAAATGGCCTCCGTGTGCTTAGGCCTCTGAACAAGAGACGCCAGGAAATAAACTTGTGGCAGAGAATTCCGAGGACTCGGGTAGAATCATGCCCACATAGCTGAAAGTGAGACAGCAAAATTGTCTCTGCATTTGGTCAATGCTGTCATTATTTAGGTCCCCAGCCTCAGACAGACAAAGAAAGCATATTATCATATGGGCTGGAACAATCTACTCCACATGTTGACCTCAAAATGTAATATTTTTTACATAAGTATAAAATATCAGCATTGTTAATAATGACGCTGTGGACATTTGGAACACCGGGCATTGCACTCTCATTTTCCACCCAGTATCTCCCTGGATCTTCACATTAACTCCACGGAATCGGTATAGTTACCTAGCGTCTTAAAGATGGGAGATGTGGGGCTCCGCTAAGAGGCTTTTCTCCAGCCACATAGCTCAAAATCAGCAAATGCTAAAAAGGGAACACACAAGTTTTTGACCTTGAAGCCCATGATGATAGGGATATTTGTATCCCCAAACCAAATGGCCTCCGTGTGCTTAGGCCTCTGAACAAGAGACGCCAGGAAATAAACTTGTAATGATTTCTCCAATAAGTGTGTCCGTGGATGGTGTCTTACTAGTGCACACAGCATATACAGGACCAATGAACAGTGTAGAGCGAGGCTAGTTTTTTCAAAAAATAATTTCTTTGTTGATCCTTTGGGAACAACATGCACCCTAGTTCCACTCACCTCCCAGTCTCCCATATCTTCCCCTCACCCCTGCAGTGCCCCACAAAAGAAAATTTTAAAAAATCAAACCAAACCAAACCAGAGCAAGCAAGCAACAAAACAAAACAAACCTCTTAGATTCTCCTTCTTTCTGGCCCCTCCAACATCTCTTCATTTGGGAGTGGTGTGTCACACAGTACACCCTTTTGTGCAATCAGCTTTACTAGCAAATGTTCATTGCAATGAGTCACTGGTCTGGTTCAAGGCCTCACTGCGATCTCACAGGAACTCCTCTGGGATATTCCAAAGCTGCCTGGAGTCATGGAGATCCAGTGGGAATTGTTCCACAGGACCAGTCCCTTTACCAGCTCCAGCAAGTCCAAGATGAGGGAGATGTTAGAGTGGGCCAACCCAAGGCCTGTCTGTGGGTCTGGGTGATAGCTGAGCTGGTCAGTCCAAGTCACTAGATCACCTTCTCAGGAGAGGAGACAGAGCCAGCTCCCCTATGCCCGTGTCATCAGCATTGGTTCTCCTTTGACTGTGGCAAGGAGTGGGGTCATCTCGAGTGAGGGTAGTTGCTAAAACATAACACAAGTTGCATTTATGTGGAAGATATCATGACTCAACTGTTACCATGATTCCAAGAAAGTAACTGGCCATCACCTGCTAGAATGGGTTTCCAACTTCCGGTGTGTACATCCAAAGATCCAGGAAGGAGTGTAGCCAGAGGAACAAACACCCCACAATAGGGTGTGGATAGTTTGGACTCCTGTTAATGGGGTGGTAACTCCTGGCTAGGGTTTATTTCTGGTGATGGCTCACACTAAGCTCATGCTCTGGTGATGCTTGTCCCAGGAGCTCTACAGGCAGGCCCAGCTCCCAAGGTGCTGTGGGAAAATGGTTTTACCCTGTAAAGCTTTGTTCGTACTTGTTTAATAAAATGCTCATTGGCCAGTAGCCAGGCAGGAAGTATAGGTGGGTGACCAGGCAGGAAGTAGAGGCGGGCCAATGAGAACAGGAGAATTCTGGGAAGAGGAAAGCTCAGTCTGCAGCTGTCACCCAGACACAGAGCAAGCAAAATGTAACTGCCTTGTCCAAAAAGGTACCAGGCCACGTGGCTAACACAGACAAGTATTATGGGCTAATATAAGTTATAAGAGTTAATAAGAAGCCTTACCTAATAGGCCAATCAGTTTATAATTAATGTAGACCTCTGTGTGTTTCTTTGGGAATGAACGACTGTGGGACCTGGTGAGACAGAAAACTTGGTCAACAAATGGCACCAATGTGGACAACTGAATCCACTTAAAATCTGACAGAGCTTGGGAAGAAATTCTAGACACAAAAGAACAACATTAAGCATGGCTTCTTGGTAGCATCAATTTCTTGGGTTTGCTCTTTTTTCTAGAGGCAAGCACATCTCATTTAAGAGAGGCTTCCTGACTCAGCTTTAGCTGTGAAACTTTGCTGCTCTTTTAAGAGGTCCTGCCACCAAACATTTAAATGGTGTTTATAAATTGCTGACAATGTGTTTCTTGGTGGTGTCAGGGACCTTGAAATTCCATAGAGTTGTGGCAATAAACATGGTTCCAGCCAGTACCTCTGCCATGAAGCTAAACTCTCAGAAAGCTAAGGAATGGGTTGAATCCAGCCATCAAAGCCATGGCTTTAATCCTAGCCATATTGTTTAGCAAATTAAAGACTCACGTGGTCAGAAAAAGAGAAATATACAGTAAAGATAGATTCAGATGAAGAAAAATGGTTTACAGTGTGTTTAAAAATATATGCAGGCTTGTGAGAGAAGAGAAAAAGGGTAAAGTCCTTAAAAAGAAAGAGAGTAGTTGGGTATGGTGGCACACACCTTTAATCCCAGCACTTGGGAGGCAGAGGCAGGCAGATCTCTGTGAGTTCAAGGACAGCCTGGTCTACAGAGTGAGTTCCAGGACAGCCAAAGATACACAGAGAAACCCTGTCTCAAAAAGCCAAAAATTAAAAATAAAAATAAAAGAAATAGAGTTTAAAATAAAGCCACATAAAGATGGAAAATATACAGAGAGTCTGGATACTGTATATTATTGTGTTGTCTTTGAATTGCATGACTGCTGAGGAAGGAACAACAGCTACTAAAAGACATTTGATTAAAAATGCTGCTGAATTAATCCAACATATATTTTGAAAATGCAAGTCAAAAGATATGTCACTTTGGAAAAGAGGTTTTGCTTTTGTTTCCACAGGAAATGAGAAGCTGTGGATTCAATCTGAGTTAAGAAAAATCAGATTTGATCAAGGAAGACCACCTGAGAAATCTCCAGATGTCTGAGTTCTGCATCCAGAACAGTTTCAAGACTGCTGGCTGAGATGATGAAGCCTCACAGAATTTTCCATTCAGAACTTGACCATAATTCAAATTTTCTTTAGGTCCCTATAAGATTATCAGTGCCCCCAATCAGCAGGAAGTAGCCTGAAAAACTATGCACACAGTACCCAAAAATGGATTATGGATGCTTTTCTTTGTCTAGAGTGTTGGTTAAAATTTGTATGGATAACAGTCAGGAAGAAAGCTAAACAAGGGAGATTACATTCAGAGTTCTTGTTTTGAAAAAAAAAAAGAGGGGGGAACTGCTGTGGAACAATGGTTTTACCATGTAAAAATTGTTTCTTGTACTTGTTTAATAAAATGCTGATTGGCCAGTAGCCAGGCAGGAAGTATAGGCGGAGCAACCAGGCAGGAAGTAGAAGTGGGGCAATGAGAACAGGAGACTTCTAGGAAGAGGATATGGTCAGTCTGCAGTCATAACCCAAATGCAGAGGAAGCCAGACACAGAGCAAGCAAGATGTGACTGCCTCGCCTAAAAGGCTACCAAGCCACGTGGCTAACACAGACAAGTATTATGGGCTAATATAAGTTGTTGTAAGAGTTAATAAGAAGTCTGACCTAATAGGCCCATCAATTTATAATTAATGTAGACCTCTGTGTGTTTCTTTGGGAATGAACCACTGCGGGACAGAAAACTCGGTCAACACCAAGGGTCCTAGCAAGCTTTTCACTCCAACAATAGAAGCTTTAACATCAAAGCAAACAATCCTCCTAGGAGGCTAGATGAATGCTTAGATATGGCTGAAATCATTTATGTCATAATTGGGAGAGAGCAGAAGAGTGATGGATAAAGAGGGGAAAAGCCAAACCCAATATTTAAATACGCTGAGCGTATCTCTGGCAATGACTCTATCAGACCATAGTTTGTATGCTTATATGTGAGCAGAGGGGTCAGAGAAGCAAGGCACTTCTTGGCAGGGCAGGCGTGGAATGCTTCTATCATTACACCGCAACCAAAGTTATCTCCTATTCATTGGAGAAATATAAAGGTCCAGCCACCCAGGGAGGCCAGAGAATGAAATGGATACAACCAGTGTGTGCCAACCCCCAAATCCCCAGCTTGTTGATGGAAAAATCAGTCAAATGACTCTCTGTTGACCTAGTATTTGAGAGGGAGGTATTAGGTGGCCGTTATTCCTAAAAAGAGGTCACTAAGGAAAGAGGACGAAAGGCAGCTGGTGGAGTCATTAACCACGGCCGTTTCAAAGCCTTCGTATTGGGATAAGCCTGGTGCCTGTTTGAAATGTAAGCCAGAGTTCGAGAAAAGACTAAACAGTCTCTAGATGTAAGGAGGTTTAATTCAAGGGGACACAGGATCACAAATAAGAAGAACCATTTGTACCTTCCACAACTGTTGGCCTAGATGCTCACAGCAAAACCATTCAGAGCCTAAGAGTCCAATCACACTGCCTTCTAACAGATGGAAATCAAAGCTCAGCACTCTGTGTGACATCAGTTGCTTCTAGAATGGATGGTGTGGAGACACAGGGTCCTCAGTATAGAGAAAAGATGACACTAATTTTGAAAATGAGACCATCACAAATCATGTATTGCTTTGTAGAGCTGGAAATGGCTTTTAAACTCATGGGAAACAATATTGGGAGCTGCAATCCTGTCAATTTGATATGGTCCTCAGGCCTCTAGCATTGACCATGCCAGGTGACCAGCTCTTAACTCACTTCTGGATCCTGCCATCGGAAAACAGAAGAGTCTTGGAGAATGATAGCCAAGATGAGAAATGAGAACAAAAATAACTGATGAAGGGGCTGGAAAGGACACTCAGCTATTTGCTGATCAAAGCAATAGAGCAGTCTATTCCCATGATTAATTAACAACAGGAGGGGGTGTGGCCTGCTGATCTCTGTGACCTCCATTGTCCCAGCCCCAGAGCTTCTCACTTCCACCTGCCAGTCTCCTGAAGTCTGTTTTCAGGGGGACAACTAGTAACATGGCCCAGATGTATCCTTCATGCTCATAGATCAGTTACCCCTTATGAGTCCCTCTAAGACTCAATCTGTAACTGACATTTCTCTCTTTCTTTTTCCTGGTTTAATAAGGAATTGTTTATTTTGAGAAAAAGATCCCAAACATCAGGCTGTTCACAAAAATAACCCATAGTATTAACTTTAGAAAACAAATATTAAGACTAGTACACTATTTTCCTGTAAGATGCATTCGACATGCCAACTCCCGTCCACAAAAGTACATGGTTACATTCATGTTGAACAGCCCCACTCAAGTGAGGGAAAACACACACGGCTAATGCAAAGCTGTTCTCAGGGATTACAAGTATATGACATGCCTCTGCAGTTAGGGAAGCAACTACGGAAATTATATGAATGGAAAGAGCTGTACTCCCTGCATAACAAGAGGTTATTTTGTAGATAGTTGATAAAAACCATACATCTTCTTATTTTTAAGTCAAAGAGGTATCAAAATTAAAAGCAAAACTTACAGGGTAAGACTTAACAAAACTACTAAGGAGCATCAAAGGAAGTGAGACTGGAACTAGGTGCAAGGCAATTATGAATCAATGAACACAGGAGAAGGAGAGGGCGAACCATGAGAATGTGCTGAAGACACTAGCGGAGAGGATCTGGTGTTACTTCCATCTCGCACAAGCGCCTAGGTAAATGAATAATGGGATAAGATTTCTAAACTCTGCTATGTGCTTAAGAGTCATCCTCCCCATTGGCGCTGTCTCTGTCATCCTCTCCTTCCTCAGCTGCTTTTTCATCGTCCTTGATCAGCTCCAGCTGGTCATCCCCTGGATCTTCATTGTTGTCATCATCCAGCAGGTCGCCCTCCTCAGCAGGGTCATCTGCGCCCGCCTCAGGCTCCGTCTTGATGTTAGTCTCTTCTTATCACGGAGGCCTTTTCACTCTTCATCTCCACTGGGCATGAGAAGGACAAGTCTGCTTGTTTGCTTTGTTCTGTTTCAATTTTTTTTCCAGGCTTTTCCAGCAGAGAATCCACTTTTTGTTTTATCTGAGTCAGCTCTCACCTTTCAACTTTCCAGATTTGGAAGAAGAGCCCCATTGTCCACTCTTCGAATTGAATCCACTTTTGCCCCTTCAAGAGGTGTTTCCAGAAACACGTTGGCATTTAGAAGGCACCACAGCTCGAGCAATAGGAGGAGGAGGAGGAGGAGGAGGAGGAAGAGGAGGAGGAGGAAGAGGAGGAGGAAGAGGAGGAGGAATACGTGATGATTAACTGTACATCCTGGACTGACATTTCTCTTAGCAGCCCTGGTCAACACGTGGAACTGTTTCCTGAGCCTCAGCCTGACCCCAAGGGCCACTGGCTTCCCAGAGATTCAGCTTGATCTTCAGCAGAAAGAGGGAATGCAGAAGGCAGGTCTCCTGGGGACACTTGTGGACTTGGGGTTTATAGCTTGTTGGTTTTTATTGTTGTTGTTTTTCAAAGACCTAACCCTTGGGGCTCTGGCTGATTTATCTTCCCTGGGAGGTGATTGCCGGGGAACAGTGGCTCTGGCCAGAAAGGGGAGAAGCTGTATCTAATTTGAAATGTTGAAAGCTTTTATCATTTTATGTGTCTCTGTCTACTGTCACCTCCGGTAACCATGAGCATGAGGCAGTTAATCAGATGATTTTGATAATTGCCCTCTCCCCAAAATCTTTTTGGGAGGAGCCACAACTATGATCCAAACTCACTTGTACCTCAGTCTAAGCCCAGGTTCAAAACTCCACCCAGTCATCTTCTTTCCACCCAACAGGGCAGGAACTGCTCCCAGGGGTAAGGCAAAATGCAAACAATTTGCTTGTGGCAGTCACTCCCTGCTCAGTCACTAGCTTCCTTCCTTTTGGTCAAGAGCTGGCTGGTGTCCCTGATAACAACTGTGGACTGGGTGACTCCACTCTTTGTGAGTCTCCTTTGAAGGGTGTCTTTGTTAAGGTTTCTGTCTCTGAGAAGAGACACTATGACCACAGCAACTCTTATAAAGAAAACATTACATTGGAGTGGCTTACAGTTCAGAGTTCAGTCCATTATCATCATGGTGGGAAGCATGGTGGCGTGCAGACAGACAAGGCATTGGAGCTGAGATTCCTACATCTTGAAGGCAACAGTAAGCCAACTGACTCACTGGAAAGTATCCTGAGCATAGGAAAACTCAAATCGTACCCCCACAGTGACACACTTCCTCCTACAAGGCCACAGTCACTCCAACAAAGTCACACTTCCCAATAGTGTCACTCCCTATAGATTATATTGACCAATTACACTCAGACTACCTCAGAGGGGCACATGGCTTTGCAGGAAGTTACTCTTTTCTTTCTCCTTCCTATGTGGGAATGTGGTCTTAAAGAAGTGGAGTACAGCTCAACTGTCAAAATAATGACATCCTGAGATTTGCAGGCAAATGGATGGATCTAGAAAAAAACATATTGAGTGAGGTAACCCAGATCCAGAAAGACAAATATAATATGTACTCACTCATAAGTGGCTTTTAGACATAAAGCAAAGAAAAACCAGCCTACAACCCACAGCCCCAGAGAACCTAGACAACAAAGAGGACCCTAAGAGAGACATACAAGGATCTAAATAGGAAAGAGAAAAAGACAAGATCTCCTGAGTAAATTGGGAGCATGGGGGTCACAAGAGAGGGTGGAAGAGGAGAGGGGAGGAAGGGAGGGAATCAGAGAAAAATGTATAGCACAATGAAAACATTAAAAAATAATATTGTAAAAAAAAGCATTTTGATAAGGCTGGAGAGACTTATCAGAGGTTAAAGGCACTGGTTACTCTTGCAGAGGACCTGGGTTCAGTTTCCAGTGCCCACATGGTGACAACAACTATCCAAAACTACAATTCTAGGGGCTCTGGTTTTCTTTCTGGCCTTCACAAACACCGTGCATGCACACAGTTGCAGTAGGAGGGCCCACTTGTTCATCCTGCTGCCTAGCTATCTTAAACCTGAAATAATCACATAAAAACTGTATTAATTAAAACACTGCTTGGCCCATTAGCTATAGTTTCTTATTGGCTAACTCTTACATCTTAATTTAACCCATCTCTTTTAACCTGTATATCACCACGAGGTCATGGCCTACCAGCAAAGTTTCAGCATGTCAATCTTCGGCGGCAGATCATGGCATTCCTCTGACTCCGCCTCCTTCCTCCCAGAATTCCATTTAGTTTTCCCCGCCTAGCTCTGTTCCCCTCAGCTCTGCTATAGGCTCAAAGCAGTTCCTTTATTAACCAATGAAAGCAACACATAGACAGAAGGACCTCCTGTACCATACAGTACAATACATGCATTCAGGCAAAACATTCATATACATAAAATAAAAATTAATCTTTTGAAAAAGAATTAAAATGAGACTAAAGAGTGCATGTGTAAACAGTTGTTAAGTGTGGTGAAGTATAACCTTTAGAAAGGTGGGTTAGGGTTAGGGTAGGGTAGGGTTAGGGTAGGATTAGGGTATGGTAGGATTAGGATAGGGTTAGGGTAGGGTTATGTTTAGGGTAGGGTAGAGTTAGGGTCAGGGTAGGGTTAGGGTAGAGTTATGTTTAGGGTAGGGTTAGGGCTATGTAGGGTTAGTGTTAGGGTATGGTAGGGTTAGGGCTATGTAGGGTGAGTGTTAGGGTATCATAGGGTTTGGCTCATCATAGGGTTGAGTTAGGGTAGGATTAAGGAAAGGGCAGTTTTAGTGTAGAGTTAGGCTTAGGGGATGAGGGAAGATGGAATGTAGGCAAAAGGACAGAGGAGTTGTGAAAGAGGTAGAGCTAATCGCTTTGCATCTGACATTGTTTCCTATTTTGTAGCATATCAAGTATAAATTTGCCATTGATAGTGAAAACACAGACTCCTAAGTGAGCTCCAAAGCTTCAGATTGGCCTTTCCATCTGTCCATCAAAACGGATACAGTTTGGTGCTGGGCATGTATTTGTTTCAGTGGCTTCCTTAACCTAGCTACGTCATATTTTTAATTGTGCATTCTTTCAATAGGATTTTTTATTAAACCAAAAGGAACTTAGATGAGGACTTACCAGCCTGGGAAAATGCCCAAGGAGAACCTGTGTGGCTTCCAAGGGCAGAGGGATGTCTGGGAGACCAGTACAATTGTCTCCATTTGCCCCTTCAGTCTCTCAGAGGTCTCTTGTGGGTTGGATGATAATGGCATCTTTTTCTTTCTGAAAATAATTGCTGCAAACCTGTGCTCACCAGCGTGGGGAAGTCCTAGTTACCCCTCCCCCACCCCTGTAGAACTGGCCCTGAGATCTCAGCTGTGTGTCCAAATCCTTGATATCAGCTTCCTCCCAGAAACTACTCTATCTCAAAGAGAAGGAAAAAATAAACCAGGGAGCTCTCTGCTTGTAAGTGAATAGGAAGAGGTTTTCACATGATAAGCCTCAACTTCTATTTTAAGGCTTTATTTTTCCAAATAAATCTATGTAAACAAGGATTTGGGAATCTAAACAAGCACTGAGCAGCAAGTACTGGTCATTGCTTTCTTGGTTGGAGCCACGGCAGGAGTTCCCTGGGCTGCAGTTTTGAATGGTGGAGTCTGGGTGTGATAACAATAATTTTGTTTTAAAAAAAAGAACAAATCTTTCCACATATGGAGAGTCTCTCTCAACCCAGTACTGGCAGAAAAGGTTGTGGAAGCCAGGCCTGAGGATCCCATATCTTCTTCCCTTTCTGGATGTGCAGCAGAGACTGTATGTGCACAGACTGCTGGATGTTAGAACGACAGAGAGGATTCTGGGAAAGCAATACACTGTGGCTACAAAGCTGCCAGTGGGGCAATCTATTCCATACAACGTTTATGGAACAGGACAATGTAGATATTCATATACTCCTTCCAGTGCTGTCTCTACTCCATACCTCCCTTCTCAAAGCAATTTTAGAGACTCAGTTTGGGGAGATCATTTTGGCTGTGTTTTAAAACATATACATGACACAAAACATTTTGAAAATCAGATTCTTTGTCTACCTGTTTCCTCAGGAAGGGTTTCCATCTTCGTTGGCAAAAAGATTTGCAGAAAAATAAACTAAAAATACTTCTTTTTACAATGGTCTGTGCAGTTGGGACTAGCAGCAGAGTAGAGGAATACTTGCAAGGAGTATGTCCTCTAGAATGTCCCCCTTCTTTACTATGCCCCCCAATTGACTCAGGTGCACTGGCCCCTTTGATCTTTACTGAGATCTACAATACTTCTTTGCATTTGATCCTGGAGAAAATGGGGCTCAGAGCAAGGGGTTATTTGCCCAAGATTACCCAGGACCAATTTAAATAGCTTCAATGGGAACACATGGTATCTAGTTCTAAAACCTGAACTTAAAAGGACGTTTTAACTAATTAAATATACTGACAATTCCATTCATGTACTGTTCTTGTCTGTTTCCTTCCCACCCCAGTAGCCTCTCCTCCCTATAAGTCCGTTTCCCACAACAGTTTTTTTTTTTAATAGTCGTGAAATAGAGGTACATAAGACTTAGTATCAGACATTTAATGTAGACTTTTTGGTGACATGAGATGTATTCACACTGCTGTGTACCCAGTCTCCAGCACTCTTAGCTTCCCAAAGAAGCTCTGTGCTCCTCCAGAACCGCCCTGGGGGCTGGCACCCAGCCTCCTACCCTCCACCTTTATATACCTGACGACTCTGCAGTGCTCATGTGAGTGCAAGCATCTAATATTTGTCTTTTGTGGGGATGAGTAAGTTCACCGATGTTCTCAATACCCATGTCTTTAAATGTGTCAAAAACTACATTTGACATGTTATTAATCCTTACATATTATGTATTAATAGGTGTATACTCTTTTAATGCATGCATCTTCCAAATCCTATGAGAAGCAAAAATTCTACAGAACAAGGTTACAGTAATTTATATGTTCAGCTTTGCTAGAAAATGTTATACATTTGCAGGGATTTGAGGCTGCCTTGACATCCTTTCATTTCAGCCTGAAGCTTTCGTTTTAACATTTCTTACACAGTTGGAATAGTGATAATGAACTCCTTGAACTCTTTTTAAAAATATTCATATGGCATAATTTCTCTTTTGTCCTAAAGAAGGACAGTTTGCTAGGAATAAAATACTCAATAGCTTTTTTTCTTCCTTTCACTCTTTCTTTCTTTCCTTTCTTTTTTTTTTTTTTCTAGACAGAGTATCTCTGTAGTTTTGGAGCCTGTCCTGGAACTAGCTCTTGTAGACCAGGCTGGCCTTGAACTCACAGAGATCCCTCTTCCCGAGTGCGGGGATTAAAGGTGTGTGACAGCTTTTTCTTTTAACTCTGTAAATATTTTATTCTTTTGTTCTGTACAAGTCTTCTGCTATGAAATCTGGTTATTCTGTTACTTAGAGATCCCTGTATTTGTTCAGCCTTTTAAAACCTTACTGCTTTGAATTCATCTTTGATGTTCTATAGTTGGAGTTTCAATGTGCCTTTCGTTAGATTGATTCAGAGTTTGCTGTGCACCTTGTATTTGTAGATTTGTGCCCTTCCTCAAGTTTGAGGACCTTTAAACCAATATCTGTTTAACTTCTCTGCCTTGTCTCACCTTGCCTTTGGGAACCTCATAATGACATAGATTATATATAGTTTTTCTTATATTAATTGAGATTTTATTATTAAGAATAATTAGAATTCCTGCCACAGGCAGACTTATTCAACAGCACCCATAAGTTTGTCAGTTTCTGTTTACTCCTCTGTTTTCTTTTCGCTCCCCTGACTCACTAACTCCACTGCTTGTCTTCAAATGCAAGGCTCCTTTTGCCTTTCGAGGCTGCCACTCAGTCATTGCAGTAAGATTGCCAACGTGGTTGCTGGAGTTTTCAGCTCTATGATTTATATTTGGTTCTTCTTCATGATTTCTCAGTTTTCCATCAACTCTCTTGTTTTTTTCTGTACATATTTTTTATGATTTCCTTTGCCTGGGTTCTCCTTTAGTGCACTGAGCATGTGTTGTCTTAATGCCTTTGGTCAGTTTCTAGAGGCCTGTTTTGAGTGAGTGACCTTCTGTTTCTGTGCATACCTTCTGAGTTTGTGTCAGATAAGGAGCATTGGAAATGACAGTCACCCTTCTGGTCTCTGTGGACCAGCTCTGCACAGAATTAGCTCTCCAGTCATTCATGAAGGTAGACGCTCCAGTCATTCATGAAGGTAGATGCTCCAGTTTTAGGTAGACGCTCCAGTCATTCCTGAAGGTAGACACTCCAGTCATTTCTGAAGGTAGACACTCCAGTCATTCATGAAGGTAGACATTCCAGTTATTCCTGAAGGTAGACACTCCAGTCATTCCTGAAGGTAGACACTCCAGTCATTCCTGAAGGTAGACGCTCCAGTCATTCCTGAAGGTAGACGCTCCAGTCATTCCTGAAGGTAAGACGCTCCAGTTATTCATGAAGGTAGATGCTCCAGTCATTCATGAAGGTAGATGCTCCAGTCATTCATGAAGGTAGACGCTCCAGTTTTAGGTAGACGCTCCAGTCATTCATGAAGGTAGACGCTCCAGTCATTCACAAAGATGGACTGACAGAGAGATCAGTTCTGTTGTGTTCTGGAGCCGTGTCTTTCCTGTGTCCCTCCCCCTATTCCTCTCAGTAGCTCTTTTTAAAGTGTTTAACTCATACTTCTTCATCGCAGGGCCTTCCTCTCCTTCCTCAGGAATCCACACAGCTCAGTTCCCCTGCCCCCCACTCTGTACCTCAGCACTCACCGCCACCTTTAGCAGCCTCCAACCTGATGTCTGAACCATGCCACCATATCCTCTAGCACTTCCAAACACGTGGGGCAGAAACTAGTGTCCTGGGCAGTCCAAAATGAGCCAGAACATTGTGTACAAGTTCCACTAATTTCCTTTTGTCACCACCCGAGGAACCAGAAATTGGGAAACATTCTCTTATCTGCACTGTCCTGAACCTAAGGAACACAGGTCATATGGAAGGGGGCTCTTCCTTGATTTGGCACTCTCTTGCCTACTGCAGATTCTTAGTTTCTGGCATCCCACAAAGATACTCTGGCACCCTTGTCACTGTTTACCTGGTTTTTACACAGGGAGGTAAAAGCCTAGAGTCTTCTAACCCGTTATCACCATGGCTATCACCATCAAGCCCACAGGTGTTACCTCTACCTTTTTGCTTCCCACCTGAAGATAGACCAAAATGCAGACACACTAAAAGCCAGGATCCAACTAAGTAGAAACCAAGAGGAGATAAAGGGTGAGGACGATCTGGAACAGGAGTAAACTTCAAGAAAGAGCAGGGAGCTGGAGTTGGCACTTGTACACTCTGATGTATAGCGTGAACCGGCTTCGTGGCTGAACTCTTCCATGAAGGAGGAAACCTTAAGCTTCCAGAACCTTCTAAAGCCATCCTGAAATGCTTTCATCAAGTCCAAACATGTGAATAAAGAATCTCTTTATGGTACTGGGGGATCACACCAGGGCTTTGTGTAAATCAGGTGAGATGTAGACCACACATAGTCCAGGAAGCAGAGAATCATCCCATCCCAGCAGTGGGCAGACTGACTGATTTGTTTACTCTGCCCCCACTTCCTTTTCCAGGGGACATCTGGAAGTGAGCTCCAGTCGTCTAATCTTTCATACCTGTAGAAGGTATAAACGTTATAAAAACTCAGTTCTTACCAGGCGAAAAGCACTGTCATTAGGGAAACATGCGCAGATGGATATGTTTGGGGGCCTGGCCCAACTCTCCTGCTTGAACAAACTGACTAGATCAAGGTCAAGCTGACAATTGGCGGCTGCAGGGCCCTGTGGTTGGCGGTCAACAGCTGCTGAAGAAGGCTGGTGTTGGACACTGTATTGTTTTTAATTGTTCTGCTTTCCAGACCTGTGTTCCTAGAGAATTTCCCACCAAAGCAGAGGAACTTGGTTTGAAAACTTGTGGGACTCCAACCTGGTTGGCCATAAGTCTTAGACTAAACTAAACAAACCTGGATGAGAAAGGTACTCGAACTGTGTTTGAAGATTCGAAAGAAATCCTCTGAGCAAAAACAACAAAGGCAGGACCAGGAAACAAAGTATTAATTTCACGTCCCCCCCATTAGCTCCCACCTGCTCTGTCTGATCCTTGCTCAGCACAGAGAGGGGAAAAGGCTAATGCGGAACACATTTATATCAACAAACCTGCTGGAAAACAGGCCTAGTTCTCCCACTGAGCCTGTGTCCTCCCTTAGAGAAAGCCGTTTCCCAGGCTGGCTGCGAGCCAACTATGGCAAGCTGGTGTCCATAACTGTGGCTAATGACAGCCCACTTTCACTCCAGGGGCGCCATAATTGCCCAGAGCAGTTTACAGACCCATTATTTTATGGCCATATTTCAGAAGGAGGGGTCAGAGGTTGGCCAAGTCAGAGTCCTCACAGAGCAATGGACAGAAACAGCCTCACATCGGGCCCAGAGCCTCTCCTGATTTAAATTCTTAGTAGGCGTCTATACTAACTTTGTTTTATATTGTCTTTTTTTCTTTTGAAAACTATGATGTAGGCTTATGTAGATATATGCATGAACACTTGGGTACCGTGTGTGTGTGTGTGTGTGTGTGTGTGTGTGTGTGTGTGTGTGTGTGTGTGTGTGTGTGTGTGTTTATGTAGGTAGGTATGTGAGCATTCATGTTCACATAGATGTGCAGGCATGAAAACTTTGGGTATCATTCCTTGGGAACAAGTCATCTTATCTTTTGAGACAGGGCCTCTACCTAACCTGGACCTTCCCAAGTGGTTAAGGAGTGACCCCTGGTGTCTCCCTGATGTCCCTACCTCCCAAAAGCTGGAGTTACAAGCAGGTACCACCACAAATGACTCCTTTGCATGGACTTTCAGGCTTGCATAGGGAGCATGTCAGTGTTTGAACTAGCCTCAGAACTCAAAGCAGCTGCTCTTCTGATAAAATCTGTCCAAGAGCCACAGCAGTGGGAAGGCAGCACAGGAGGGTAGAAGGATGCTGGACAGGGAGCCAAAAGCCCACGTTCCTCTTCCCATCAGCCCTACAGAACCTAGAAAGCCACAAATGCTGAGCCCAGAGGTACTCTCCTTCCAGGCTGGCAGTGTGGTGGGCTGGGTCCGCATGGGTCAGGATTTACTGAGACTGTCTTGGTTCTGTGCTTATATGATCCTGGAGAGAATATTCCAGAACACATCTGTGTTATACATTTTAATCTGCTGCTCACAGGCCACAAACCTTTATGGCAGATCACTGCACCGAATGTTGTAGGCAATGCTAACGCAATAGCAAGAGTCTATGAATCGCAACACTTTTAAACAGCAAAGATATGCGCTAAAAATGTGAAATAAAAGGTTGTTCCATACTGTCTGAGTGGTATGTATCGGGGTCAAGGATGTTACTCTAGCTGTACACTTGAATTATAGTATGTTCATAAGAATTATCTCTTTAATGCTAACCTAGGTTGCTGTGCTCTTCCAAACAGCTCATTACACCAGAGCATCACTGCGGGCATAAAGTGACGAGGTGTGCATGCTGTGGCAATAGTTATGACCTCCCAAGTACTGGAACTCCTCACTGTGTTGTAACCTCACAGGACAGGTCATGGGTGTGGAGTGCCATTGAACAAAATGTCGTGGTATGGTGTAAGACCACATACATACAACATAAGGAACTGTATGGCAATTTGTGTTTCATAAAAGATAAAGGAAATCATGGGGGTGGAATAGAAAGAGCCTGGGGCTGTCGTTCTACCTGGCTGTGATCAGCGTTTCCCAGAGGAAGGCACTTGGGCAGAGGCTCTGCTGAATAAGCAAAATGGAACAATGTGTGTATGAAGTGGGAGTCCTCCAGTTGAGAGTACCGCTGAACACAGCAGGACCAGAAACTGGCTTTCTGGACAGGGAAGTGTGAGAAGGGAGAACAAAGAAAGAGGAGGGTTGAAGGAAAAAAGGACGGAAAGGAGGATGGAACAGGAGGGAGGGGGCAGAGTAGGAAGGGAAGGAAGGGAGGGGAGAAGGGAATGAAGCAGAAAGGAGAAGGAAAGGGAGATATGATGCCACATAGACAGCTAGTGGGTTACAAGGCAAAACTGAGAAAGCATTCATGTGAGAAAGGGGCTTGGAGGGCGGGAAGAAGGAGGATTGATAGGGTGGGAGGGAGAGAAAAGAGAATAGTGGGGATGAGCTTAATCATAATCACAAACATACAAAATTATCAAAGAAATTTAAGAAAAGAAAAATGGTGTTTGTTTTGTCAACCAAAACAAAGCTTGGAAAAAAGGTATCATAAAAGGTACTAGTAAATATAAATTATACTTATTGTTGTTAGAAGTGCCCAGGATTTTAATAGACATCTCTGAATTATGTTCTTTGAATGAAATAGAAGTTACTCACGGTTACTATATCCAGATATTTTACCTCTTGTCTCAGTGTGTCTTTCTGAGTGGGCATACACAGCCTTAGTTTGTATTATAGCTTACACCCCTTCTGTGCCCTCCCCTTCCCTGGGTAGTGGCAACTGTATTGTGGGAGAGTTTCTCCAGGTCCTCATTCTTTGTCTGAAGCAATGAAGATGACAGCGCCCTGAAATATCCCAGGTACAGCTCTTCAGTTGACTGTGGCTGATGTCACTTTGGGTCAGCACACATTTCCCTCTCCGGGATTCTCAGAGCAGAGACACTGACAGAAGCCCACTTGACATTGTGTCTCCACAATGAGTCCCTGCAGAGTTGCAGTTGGGACCTCAAAGCTGATGCAAGTTAGGTTTTCCAGATACCCGTGACCATGAATGCTACTATGCCCCTGTCCGCTCATGTGGCTGACAAATCTTGTCATTTTACACAAAGTGACAATCATAACCCCACCATTGGCATTGATCTTAGCAGAGTCCAGTAAAGGACAATAAAAATAAGTTGTAAAGAGTATGATTGGCCTTCTGTCAGCAAAGGAGAAACAATTCGAGATGCATGTCCTACTAAATAAGGATGGGAGTTGCTGCTACCTCCGCAGGAAAGGGAGTGGAGTTTGGCATGCATAGCAGAATTTAGCTATGGCCTCTCAACATTGAGTCTGAATATGCAGCTAGAAAAACTGAAAGTATATGTGCAACATGGCTCCCATCATATCACAGCAAACTGAATTGCCTGTCTGAATGCTTCACCCCCTCTCTGTCCAACACACTTATTCTGTCTCTTGCTATGGGTCTTTATTCAGTGAAAGAAACCCAAGTTTCAGATGAGAAAGAAATCATTGATTCTTCTGCTGGCTAGCGTAAGCAATCCCTGCTTATACTTTCCTTCCTGTGTAAGAGCCCAGGTCATTTCCTATGGAAATAATTAAGAAAACACAATCCCTTATATATAGCCTGGAATATCCAAGGTCCAAGACAGTAATGTGTGTCGCATTCTCCTAAGTCAAAAAGAATGACCAAATAATCTAGGTTATAATATATTAATATCTATGTCAGGTAGAGAGATGATAGATAGGTGGGTAGGTGGATGATAGGTGAGTAAGTAGATGATAGATAGATAGATAGATAGATAGATAGATAGATAGATAGATAGATGATACTTAGGTAGATACAGATAGCTGATAAAAAGATGAGAGAATTAATTTGTATTCCTCAAACTAGGGTCTCATTAAAAATCATTCCCAGAGATGGAATCAGGAGAGCAAAACAGAACCTTTACACAAAATATAGAGTCAGTTTCCTGAGGTACCCTATAATCCATTTCCAGGAAGGAGATTAAAAGGCAAGGCAAAGGCTGGGCAATCTCCCAGAGAGTCAGCTCCCATTAGCTACTCATCACTTACAGATGCCAGCCTTCAGAAGGGAAGCTAGAGGAGGCTACAGCATTGCAGTCTTCCTTAATGTCTCAGCATCCCAGTTCTCAGAGATAAGCGCCTGTTGAGTTCATAATATAAGATACAGAGGTGGTGAGAAGTCAGGGATGATAGGTACAAGGGGAGTCCTTTCAGAGTCCAAAGGACTAGAACTGGCATAGGAGGTCCTCTAGGACTGAGTCCACCCTTTCCCGCTCTTGTGGGCATTTCCTTGCTGTGCTTACTCTTATTCCAAGAAAACTAACAGCATTAAGGTGTCAGAGAGACATCTCCTAGACTGTGGTATCCACTGGCTGATGGGATCCGGAGATCAACCAATGGGAGACACGATTCTTGTCTCAAGAGTTTGTGCTTGAATATGAAGAGGTCTAAAAGTCAAATCTCCCAAAAGATTTAGCATGACACTGAACTGGAAGAAAATGTAATTAAGCAAACCACTCATCATCAGAATTTTGGATCACTGGCTCTGTGATTCAAATATGCAAATAGAAAGGAAAAGTAAGGGTATTATTGATTTTCAATTAACTCCTGTTCTCTGGAAGATTGAAGATAGTGCTAGCTAGTTCTTAGAACTGGACCCTGCTACAAATAGATTTCTTCCCTTGGAAGGTCTCATGATCAGACTTAAAAAAAATCAAATATCTCCTGGAAACAGATCCTTGACAAGTTGATAATTTCCCTGAGTATTGTCTGTACAAGTTAGATTTCAAGTCATACTAACCCAATATTACCAGAATATTCCCAAGAGCAGCACCAAGTAAAGTGACAGCAAGCAGACTTTCCAAACCTCATCAGACACATAAATGCCCAAATCATGAGCTTAAATGTCCCCCGGAGTCCACGGAAGTCTGCAGAATACATTAAGGTCCCAGTGGTATATGCTCCCCTTCATAATATTTCCAGCCAGTGTTTCTGCAAGAGTTTTGGGGTCAGGCAAAGGGTATCAGGTTTCTATATAACCTATCATTTTCTTTCACTCCACACAGATTCTGTTGAAATCATAATTTTACCAGTGAACTACTTAGATGTTTTAAGGATCTTAACAACCTGCATCATAGAAGACACAACCACAAGGATCAGGGGCTAAAGTGATTCTCAATGATTTGCTTAGTAAAAATGAATGTTTTCTGGAAATGTGACTTTAACTGTTTCTGTTCCAAAATGTCCACCCATGGAATGGCATGCTTAGGCTGGCCTATGCTGGGATTATAGTGAGTATAATAAAACTCCAGGAGTTATATACTGAGCATAATAAAAGTGATAGTTTATTAAATCCAATATAAAGCTATAGACAAAACAAAGGCTAGCATATTAGGAAGGTAAGCCATTTTGACCTGGGCTGCAGTTTTATAGGTTTTCGGCATCTGCAGGCAGTTACATGGTATTTTACTATCTCCTGCTCAATATAGTGTTCTGATTAAAAAGCCTACTTACTACTTATCTGGTTATTCTTTTATTAGCTTGCAGGCAGCTTGTATCACCTAATGCAATTTTGTCAGACACCTTGCCAAGAAGCAGATGGGAGGAATGCTTTGAAAAAGATGGCCAGGCATCCATTAAACCATATGAAGAAGAAAGCTGAGAAGCCAAGGGCGGTTATGACCTTATGAGGGAGAAATCTGTCCCTTGTGCCCTGATCTGTCCTCTGCAGTGTGAATGAGCCTTTGTACCGTGTTCTGCTGAGCCTGGGATGTAGCTTCCATCATATAATGGCGAACACAAATCCAGGCATTTGTGCAGGAGGATGGAGTGTGCTCAGACATAGCACAAGGGGTTGTCACACCTGCCTCCAGCCAGCGTTCCCTGGTGCATACTGAAGGTGGGAAAAAGGAGATACAGAGGCAGGATGGCTCATGCCAAAGAAGACAGAAATGAAGATCATTAAGGTAGCTATCAAGGACAAGGACAATGGGGCTAGTCGGCAACAGGCCTGGGATTTTTGCTTTCTGAAAATGCCAATGTAGAGATTGTCTTCAGGGAAGCAGCCGGAGTGAATGAACCTAGCACTCTTGCACAAGTTTCCAGAGTTTGTTGAAAACCAGTACCGAACCAGGGAGAAATGTAAAAACATATGCTGCCTGACTCCTCTGTTCCAGTATCTTGGGCAGCAAGTAATCTGGTAGAAGGCCATCCCAGTAATCACTTCAACAGGATGAATAGGAATGTCCTCCTGTCCTGACTCCACATTATCTTTTATGAGGTTGAGACCAGATACTGTGAAAACCTTCTAAGCTTTGCTGTTTGTCTAATGTAGTAGTGGTAGTGTGTGTGTGTGTGTGTGTGTGTGTGTGTGTGTGTGTGTTTCTATAAATAATGTTGAGAGTTTGGCTTGGTTTTTTGAAAGAGTTTTTTATTCTTACTTTATGGGTATGAATGTTCT
The DNA here is from genome assembly GCA_004026605.1 of Ondatra zibethicus. Classification (NCBI taxonomy): domain Eukaryota; kingdom Metazoa; phylum Chordata; class Mammalia; order Rodentia; family Cricetidae; genus Ondatra; species Ondatra zibethicus. The sequence goes on along the minus strand of PVIU01001072.1, from coordinate 183,871 downwards.
GTATGCATGCGTGTATGTACACCAAGCACATGTGGATCAATGGTCCCATGGGAGACGAGAAGGCAGCAAGGACAGGCAGCAGAGGAGCTGTACCAAGCTATCTCAGCAGAGGCCAAGGCCAAGACCAAGGTCTGAAAGGCTGGAAAGGTTATTTCCACCAGAGTACAGAGACATGGCTTTGTACCCACACTGTCTGTCTGTTATCAGATGGGAACTGATGGTGGGCATAGCAGAGCTTCTTTATTGATGTCTCTCTCAAGAGAGGGCTGATGACTGAGGTCTTGGGCCAGCAATACTCCCTGTATGTGTCAGGGAAGGCTGCCTAATCCTGAGGGGTTCCCAGTACCCACTAAAGAGAGAGGAACAGAAAATGACCTAGTGCCATGATTTCTTGAACTTGACTTCAGATTCCAGGCAAATCCTTTGGAAATTCAGATCCTAGGAAATATTAGAACACCTTGCTGATTCCATGGTGCAGTAGTAGTGAGCACTGAGACTCGATTTGCATGCCACACACATTCATTCAGCATGCTTTTGTTATTGCTATGATTTATGAATGTCTTCTCAGGAGCTGGGGAGGTGGCCCAGAGGCTGGCAATTCTTGCTGCTCTCAGAGAAGACTAGAGTTCAGTTCCCAGCAACAACATAGGATACCCCACAACCATTTGTAACTCTAACTTTTGAGTCTGTCACGATCTTCTGGTTTCCATGGGTACCTGCACATGTGTGCGTACACACACACACACACACACACACACACACACACACACACACAAAATTAGACAGAGAAGTTTATTCATAAGCAAAAATAAAATAAAGTCTCTAAAAGAACCACAAATCTGTTTATAGAGGTATTGAGAGACAGGAAGAGCAGGGAACTCAGTCAGTCCCTTCTTAACATACTGGCCTCAGGTACCTGGGAATGAAGACACCTGGGCCCTGAGCATCGCAAGAAGGTACCATGCCAGTGTTCCACCTCATCTAGACTTTTGGTTTTCTTTGGATGGGCTGGGGATGTGAATCACAGCTTGTGTTAAAAAGTATTTTTATTTTCTGGGAAATGCTGATTACTAAAGATAACTTAATTCCCTCTCTGTGTCTGCAGTCAAATATGTGTCAGGAAGAAGGCACTCTTCACTATTTATTGCAGGCTCCAAAATCCCCTTCCTTACCAGGAAAGCATTTGTTCCAGACCAAGTATGAGCTAACTCAGAGCATGGGGAACCATGGCCTCGGTTTGGAAGCCCGTCAGGGATGTCCACTGTATTGACCCTCCCCGCTTTGCTGGTAACAGCGCCCGCTCTTTTCACTGGGAACAAACTTCCCCTACTTTCCTTATCACTGTGGAAGTACTTTTCCCTCCCTACTCCAGGCCCCTCAGCTAAGGGGGAAGGGGAGAAGAGAGCCAAGCCAGTTAGCCCATCTCTCTCTCTCTCTCCCCCACCCCGCGGGAAGTTAAATATAGAGCTGACTGAGACGAGGGCAGAAAAGGGTTGGAAGCCATTCCTCTTATTAGTGGTGCCCAAATAAACATTCCATTAGTTTATGCTGCCTAAGTACTTTGCTCCTGACCTTTTTGAAGCCCAATTGTCTCATGCTCTCGCCGATTCAGTACAAAAATCTGTGACTTGCCAACGAATTGCATCTCTCTCTTGACGTAAGCGATGTTAGTGTATGGCATGTATCCAAGACACTAACTGCCCAGAGGACCAGATGTTTTTCAAACTGGTTCCACCTCTAAGGTGATAACTTTGAAAATACATTTGCTTTCAAGGAAGTAGAGAGACAGATGATCTTGTTTTTCTCTCTCAGGAAGGTTTTAGATGTTGAAGCAGAAGCCCGAACATTAGGCTAAGCGCTTAAAGGAAGGTATGCCTTCACCATAACGATATCATATTTTAAACAACTCACGGATTTAGATTTTCTTCTACAGAGTTCCTTCTCCTTTCCACATATAGAAAAAATCTATAGAATAATTGATATCAAGTTTCAATGACAGTCTTGCCTCTTGACAGTGACAGGGGATGGAATTAGTATCTAAACTTATCACCTGGATTAACTAGTGAACTGAAGAGCTTGGGTTCTCTGGCTAGAAGAGGGCTCTCTCCCGGAGCCTCATCCCTTTACATCCCATTGTGGACGTTTAGGGCGTATTAAGGAGTATATGAACTCTGGCTATGGAGGATGTGGAGAGGAGTTCCAATAAGAAGTCTGCATGAGTTACTGCTGTGTGCTGTGACAAAACGCCACCATCAAGGCACCACAGGGAAGGAAGGGTTTATTTGGGCTGATGGTTTCATCGTGGCAGCAAGCCGAAGGTATGGCTGTAGCGGCAGAAGCTGAGAGCTCACGTCTTGAACTGCAAGCATGGAGCAGAGAGGGAAAAAACACACTGGGAATTGCACAAGGCTTTAGACTCTTAAAGCCCACCCCTCGTGACATACTTCCCCCAGAAAGAGCACACCTTCTAGACATCCCCAAACAACTGGTCAAGTGTTGCAATGCATGAGCCTATTGGGGATATTTTTTATTCAAACCACACAAGATAAAGGCCTTCCACAAACTTGAAGAGTCAGGATTGTTAGATGAGACAGGCAAAAAATAAATAAATAAATAAATAAATAAAACAAAACAAAAAACACAAAACAAGGGCTGTAAGACAGGTGCAACTGGGGTTGGGATTCCAGTTGTTAAGTACCAGAACACTAAGAAGCCATTCTTCCTGCTGGCTAGGGAGGGTGCTGAAACTGTAGTTCTGTGGCTGGTCTGTCACGCAAGGGAGGATGAGCGATAAGGGTCCATCTGCACTATCCTAGAGAGGGTCTTAAAGGCCTTTGTGATGCTCCGAACTGCAGTTCTTCCTTCAGGGAGGCAACAGGTCTGTCCTCAATGCTGTGCTAAGACCACAGACTCCAGCTCGGCATGTAAGTTGTACTGTGGGAAAGAGGTCCACCTTTTTGTTACCACATAAAAGCTAACTGACATCTATAAGCATCTACTGAAAGGAAATATAAACATTCCTTCATGGTCTTGGGGGTATTTTAATGATTTTTCAGTCAAAAAGCACTAGCAATAGAAAACATTGAATTATTAAGCCTCTAGTGATCAGAAGGGACCCTTAAATTGAAAAGCAGAGTATAGAACCAGAGAGAAGATTTGTCATACAGTTTTGAAGATGTAAATGATGACAAACATGAAAACAGTCTTTTTGGGTTTTTTTGGTTTTTTTTCTGTGCGTGTCAAAATATGTGTTAATTTGTGTATAGGAATTTTAATAAACTGAAATATTAATTGTATTGTGCAATGAATCTCATTCTCTCTCTTAATTTTGACACCATAATTTTAATGTCCTTGCAGATGTGCACGCACCTATCTATTTGCTTCAAACTGATGCAGAGTGATGTGTCACACCTGTCGGTCCCATCTTACTCATTCATTGTACTTCCTGCTGCCTCAAAAATATTGTGGTAAGTACCTTATAGCTGTATTTTTACACACTCTGAGAGAATTGTTCTCGTACATGTGTGAAATGAAAGCTTGGAAATGAAAATTTGGGGTCAGACTTTATAATACACTTCACTAATTTTATCACTTGCAGATTATTTTTTTAGAAAACCCCTATTTGTGTCTACTCTATTTTAACAATATGCCCCTAGTACAGTTATCTAACTATGACATGATGCATTTTACAAAGATTGCTGCAGGTTTGCATCCTAGACTTTCTTCTAGAGCCTTGCTATTTGCCATCCTTTAAAAAGAGGGTTAGCTCTTCCCCTTAACCTAAGGAAGGCTAAAGAAACACGACAAATTACTATTCTGTGAGATGTGAGGTCATATCATGAAAGGTCATTTGATTTCCACCTTGAATCCTGGAACACTTGCCTTGGATCCTTGAGCTCCCATGTAAGAGGTTTGACTTTCCTGAGGCCACCATGCCATAAGAAACACCATCATAGCCCGTGTGATAAGCCACAGAGAAAAGGACGGATGGTAGAAGCTAGGTTTTACAATGCCTTTTTAAATTTTAATGTAATTTAATTTATTATGATTACTATTATTATTATTTGTTCTTCAAGAGGGTTTCTATGTGTAGCCTTGGCTGTTCCTGGAGGTGAAAGCTAACAGGCAAAGAGCCTGAAAACAGTCTTATAATGAAAGTTCACAGAAGATACACAGATGGCCAGTTGGTATCTGAGAAGTCACTAGTTGCTTGCTTTTAATGGGGAAATGAAAATCACAGCCAGCATAGCTATCGGGATAGTTGGAATGAAAGACAGACAACATCAAAAATAATGAGGGGTATGGAGGGGTAGAGAGGAACTCTAAGGGTGTTGCACTTGGGGAAAGGCTAAGCAACCTCCTAATCCCCTAGCAGAGAGTTAAAACACCATGGAGTATAGCAATACATTTCTAAATATTTATCTAACACAAAGAACACAAAGGGAAATATGCATTCATAAACTGAGATGTCTGCAGCATCTTTATATCTGACAGAAATAGGAAATGATCTAACAAGACAGTAAATCAATAAATTGTGATAGAGAAAGAAAAAAGGCATTCCACAATAATGACAAATGAGTGGCGGCCCTGACTGAAGTTTTGATCTTGGGACCACTTTTTGTAATTGATTACTTTTTACTCTTTATTCTTTGGGGAGCCCACCACCCAGCTCCAAAATAAATTACACAGAGGCTTATCATTACTTATGAATGCCAAGTCTTAGCTTGGCTTGTTTCTAGCCAGCTTTTCTTAACTTAAATTATCTTGTCTACATTTTGCCTCTGGGTTTTTATCTTTCTCTACACCTTTCATTACTTCTTACTCCATGGCTTACTGCATAGCTGGGTGGCTGGCCCCTGGAGTCCCCCTCTCCTCCTTCTTTGCTCCTTGATCTTCTTTTCCCAGAGTTCTCCTCCTAATTAGTCTCTCTTCCTTCCAGCCCTGCCTATCCTTTCTCATGCCCCACTAGTGGCCATTCAGCTTTTTATTAGACCAATCAGGTGTTTTAGGCATGCAAAATAACACAGCTTCACATAGTTAAACAAATGCAACATAAAGGAACGCAACACATCTTTGCATCATTAAAGTAATGTTCCATAGCATAAACAAATGTAACACATCTTCAGTTACTATTCCACAACAACTTCCCATTCTTAGAAACTACCGAGGGCCACAGAGAGCTTTTATCACATGTCTCATAACTATCAACGTCCATGATGCCAGAAATAACTACTGAGTAACCAAAAATAGTTATTTGCTTTAAAAATAACACTCAGAGTGTTACCACATGTTAAGTGAAGGTGAGTAAATTATTTTAATGAAAATCAAACTTGTCCAAGCAAGTACATTTAGTGAAGTGACATAGTGGTAGAGCACTTGCCTTGCATTAGCCTTCAGGCAAGCATTTATACATGCACACATGCACACACACACACACACACACACAAATATACCTACATACACAACACTCTCTCACGAACACAAAAAGACATCATCTTACTTTGGGGGAAGTATCCCTTCAATGTCTGCCTTAATAACAATACATTTGTATTTTCAAATTTCCCTCTCAATATTACAATTTCATATTTCCTATAGCCTTGAAGAAAATTAAGAGTGCAAAATTATTGTGTAGTCACAGCACCACAGAAATTGCAGCAGTGCATTTGTTAATTATAAAATCACTTGACCTTATGAACATTCTGAAAATCATCTCGGGGACTTCCAGGCTCATGCCTCGGGAAGCAATGAAGGACATGTTATATTTACAGGCGGCCTTTCAAGGGGCAGAGCTAACTCAGCTCCGGCAATAGTCATCAGCATAGTTTTGACCTAACAGGGAAGAATATGGATATTGAAGGAAAGAAGGAGATTGATGGAAATGGTGCAGATTCTGAGCTGTGCAATAGAACTTGTAGTGAGATGCCCAGCTTTTAAGTTTTAATAATGGCATAGATTTAGCCCCTTTCCTTCCCCCTCCTTTTTGACAGTGAGTCTAAGCCCTCAGACACACTAAGCAAGTGCCTCACCACTAAGATATATTCCCATGAAGTTGTTTTATCTTTGTGTGACAGAAGCTCACAAAGTGCAGGTTAGCCTTGAACATCTCACCCTCTGGAATGCTGGGATTATAGCATGCTCCACTAGACTCAATTCGCCCAGCACTTTTTATTATTGCTGTTGTTATCATTATTAGTTAATTAACTAATTTTAAGATACAATTTTCCTAAATTGTTCCAGATGGCCTCTTTCTTACAACCCACCTGCCTCAGTCTCGCAAGCAGTGGGAATTCCATGCATGTACTGCCAAGCTTGGAAGAGTCTGGGTCACTTTTTCCCCCTTAAATTTGTCTGTTTGAGCTTACTGTTGTGTGATGTTTTACTCTTTTCTCTTTTTTTACTCTTTTACTCTTTGCTATTTAGTCTCTTTGGGGGGGGGCCCACCACCCAACTCTCAAGTAAAGCACACACGGAGGAGGCTTATTCTTAGGAATGCCTGGCTTTAGCTTGGCATGTTTCTAGCCAGTTTTTCTTAACTTTAAATTATCCTGGCTACCTTTTGCTGTTGGCCTTTTTTTTTTCTTACTTCTGTATACCTTACTTTCATCTTTACTCCGTGACTGGATGGCTGGGTGGCTGGTCCATGACATTTGCCTCTCCTTGTTTTCCTCCCTCTGCTCTGCCTCTTCCTTGTTTCTCCTTCTATTTATTCTCTCTGCCTGCCAGCCCCGCCTATCCTTGCTCCTGACTTGCGATTGGCCATTCAGCTCCTTATTAGTACCATCAAGTGTTTTAGAGAGCAAAAAATCACAGCTTCATGGAGTTAAACAAATGCAGCATAAACAAAAGTCAGACACTTTAAAATAATATTCCCCAACAACTTGCTTCATTTTTCTTGGAAAATGAAAGTTTTTAAATATCTAAGATTTTTCCCCAAGTCGACTCATGACTGGATTCAGGGTATTTAGACAAAATTTTGGAATAGGCAAATATATCACCAAAGCACATATGAAAGTATCATTCAGAGATGTAAACAGACTCATTTTCCTTCAGAATGTGAAATTCTGAAGGTCAGTGTTTCTTTGTGGGTCCCACAATGAAGATAAAGCTTTGGGTTGACCGTCTTCTCACCCGAGATGACCTCGGGCAACACTCATTGTGAGAGCCTATAGCTCAGTCTGACAGCCATCTCCTTCCCTCCCTTCCTCCTCCCCTCCTTTCCCCCTCCCCTACTCCCCCCTCCACCTCCTTCCTCTGTCCTGACTGCAGGCACCTCATTAACAGTTCCATCTGATGCTTCCCTTGGGAATCTGCCATCTTTATTGGGTGACTTGGAGCAAGCAACTCATAGAAGAAGCTCCAGGTGTCCCTGATGGTGTCGCCGGTGAGAGTCCCTCTGAAGTCATCCAGGTCCCTAATTGGGCATTAGCAGAAAGGCTGCATGAGCTCTGGATAGCATGGGAAGTTAGGAGTGCACTAGCTGTTCATCTTTCAAAGATGACCAGGGAGAGAGAAGTGGATCCCTAAGGGCAATTCAAAGGATAAAACTTACACGTGTTTGTGGAGGACATTATTAATTTTATTGCATTTGCCCCTTTGGGTTTTATTATTATTATTATTATTATTATTTCAAAGGAAATGTACACACATGGGGAATCGCAATATAGTGCCACATGAAACCATCCAGCATTTAATTTCCCTTTTGTCTTACTGGGACAATGTGGCTCTCTCATCCAGGTATGTTTTGGTACAGAATAAATTTGCAGTTCAAGTTGTTAAGAGATTCCTTAGGGACCCACTATTTCAGAGAACATTCCAGGGAATACTGAAAGGACCAGTGAGAGTCCTTGCTTCTGGGTGGTCCCTAGCTCTGTTTCCAGTAAAAGTCATGCTTATAAGTTCTAGAACATTTCATACAGTTGGACATTAACACTGCTTAAGAAGTAAGAGGCAGGAATCTTAGTGGTGACCCACAAGAGGCGTGTGGTTGGGTAAAGTCTGTCTCAAGGAAGCAATCTCTAGCCCAAAAGGGAGCAATTACCAGTATTTTCAAAAATAACATGATAGCTTGCTTTTAAACTAATGGATGAGTGAAGCTTAAAACCTTAATAGGTAGGTGCTTGGACTATATTTTCAAAACTAACTTCTTTTAAGAAACAAGATATATTTATAAATATTAAAATGTCAAGTTATTACTACAAAATTCCTAATCAAAATAAAAGTATTTAACTCAGGTACATAGACAGTTCTGTAGCCAGAAAATTAATTTGAAGAAAATATAGGCATCATTAAAGATTGGACACCATGTAGAACAGAGATTCCTCTAACATCTTCAGACTGAGAAATAAAGGGGGTTTCTGCCATTGTTTTCTTCTCTCATTTCACAATAAAGGGCCAGCATATCAAAAGTCAGAAGTCATACTGTCCCAGCATAGATGTTGGGGGAACAGCGTGCCTAGGACATTGGTTGATTGCCAGGTTCTCCACCACAGTAAACCTCATAGTTGGCCATATTTGGCTGCTGGATCCTCAACTTCACCGCACATTGCGGGACCAATAAACTGTTCAGGCTAAGCCCAGTTTATCCTCAGAGACACATAATGGGTACCTGAATCCATGGGGAAGATTTGGTTCTTTTTGCAGGGCAAACAGGGTTTCATTTCTCGTTGTTAATGATCTCATCTCAGAAATGCTGTTCCATGTGGGCAGGGTAGTCAAAAAGATTTGCCAAATACATTCTCACATGGGTGGGCTTTGCTGCCAGTAGTAAGGCATTGTGTCTTCTCTTGGAAGCCTCTGCCACCCTTTCCTATGTGTTGCTCTCTTGCAGATGTTCACATTTTAAAGGTGCACAAAGCTTAAGTTACAGTGAGATCTCTGTCTAAATAGATAAAGGCATAAATAGATCTCTGTCCACGTGCATTGCTTTCTATTTGGGGGGTATCTTCCTAGCATCTAATTAATCTAGCAATCTTCAGCTCTGTAGTCCAACACAAACTGATGCATTTACCTACTTTCAGACTCAAGCTGATGTTCACTCCTGGTCACATTTATTGAGGCAAAGGGTACATTTCAACATGACAGTGCTTCTCAGAATCCACCCATATAGCCAATCCCAGGTAATATGGGTTTCTAATAGACTGTGCCAAACTATTGGGGTAGCTACTGTGCGTGAGTTCTGTTCCCTATAAAATAGAACTGGCCTATTGTACCTCAAGAGTTTATATTCCACAGCTATCTCAAATCTCTGAAAGCTTGATCAGGAAAACTGAAAAAGAACAGGATTCCTTTTCCTTCCCAGGTACTCTGTCTCCAACCCTGGTTTTTGGTTTCTGCATTGTATGGCTCAGTTTGAGGCATTGCCTGCACAGAGCTGTGCAGCTCCCTGCCTACAGCTAAAGAATGCTTGCCATCATGATGTTTAGTTCATCCTACATTCAGAATTATTTCCACAGCTTTCTCCAGTGGACCCCCTGCCCTGTGGCTCTCACAACCATGTTTTCCCACAAAATCAGCCTCCAAATCATACTTACCTTTATATCTTCATCACCTAACCCAGTGTTTAACAAAGAACAACCAGGCTAACACGAAAGGCCCAATGTACAAAGCCTAGAGGCACGAAAGGACACCACGGAAAGCAGAGAAGAAACTAAGTCAGCCTTGAAACTGCCCCTGATAAGGCTCAAGGAGGAAGGTGACATTTGCTCCAAGCCTTGCTAGCTGGGAAGAAGGTCAAGAAACAGATAAGGAGAGGCAAATGCCTTAGCGGGAAGTGGGGGGTTGGAGGCTGGGGGGTCGGGAGGGAGTGGGGGCGGGGGGGGACTCTGATGTAGAGATGGAGTCCTACAGGTGAGTCTGTCCTGGGAACAGGGTGGCTACAAGAGCAGAGCCTAAATGGAAGGCATAGAAGATCACAGTACAGAGATTCATTAATCCAGCAAGCTCCAGATGGATTTAATCAGCTAAAATAATGTGAATTCTCCCCATTGTAATTAAGCAATTTAAGTAAGAAAAACCTGTCTCATATTTTCAATTCCAAATAAGACCGTGCAAGCAACACAGTTAAATGAGGAATAGGTCCCCACTCTTTCAGGGTGAAAGTACAGAGACCTGGCAGAATGTGCGGACATGGTCTCCACCAGGCCTCACAGAAGCTGGCTCCACCCCTAAGGCCACCTGCTGGCCTGTCACACCTGGTGTACATTCCTGGAGCAGCCTGCAGCCACACCTCTAGGGCAGGCAGGCCTCTGAGGTGCTGTGCCTTAAGGGATCCCTGAGGCCTCCTCAATCAATAATCCCCAGGGCTTTTTATGAGAGTTGGATTATGAGGATTTGGTGAGGGGTCGGTTAAGCAGAACTTCAAAGAGTCACTGCGGACGCACCTGCACCACTTATGACAGTCTATTAATAGAAAGCCCGAGTCTAACAGTAATCCCAGACTTCTAGAAAATCCGTGATTTATGGATGCCTTAGGCCCAGAAGACCCTGAGAATTTCAGTTCACCCACTGCCTGGAGGCAGAGTGTGATGGCCCCACATCTGGTCAAGGGTGACCTCAGTCACAAGGTTGTGTGGAACCATTCTGGCCATGACAGTAATGGAAAACAATTCTTCAGGCTTTTCCAGGATGTAGCCATTTTTTGTCCTAGGATGGCAACGGTCATGCTACAGGCCCTGGGCAAGCAGGCCGAGGCCAGAGACTTCGCTGTCAGACCAATTACCCGTCCCTAAACTAGCTTCTCACCCATCTTCCACAATTGTAACTCTCTTGTCCTGTGAAATATGGTGACAGTCACACCAACAAAGTTCATACATTCTGGCATCTATCTGGCTCCTGTTTCTTCCTAATGTTTGTGGATTTGAGCCTCTCACGATGAGTCAAGAAGCAAATCTCATTAATCTCTTTGTTCATGGTTACCTTGGAAAGTCTGAGGCCCAGCCCCTGGGCTTAGTTTTGCTGAATACACAAAAAAGACAAAAGTGTGTTTGAGTCATAGAAGTAAAGATTCAGAAAACACAAAACTAAAAAGGAAAAAAGATTCCATAAACAGCAAAGTCAAATAAACTTTTGCTCATCAGCTTCCTTCTCCTCCTCTTCCTCCTCACCCTTCTCTTTCTCTTTCTTCTTCTCCTCTTCCTCCTCTTCTTCCCACATTTCCTCTCCCACTTTCTCCTGTTCTCTTTCCTTCCAATGTTGGGCAATGGAACCTGTAGTCTTTCACATTCTTGGGAGGCACATTGGGGCCCAATCCAGCCCTTGTGTAAAGAGATCAGCAGATGGGGAGGGCTGGAGAGGGGTGTGTTCTCCTGGTCAGCAAACTGGGTTGTCTATTGCTGTATGATGACCAGACTCCAAAAAGACCATGGGAGATTAGTTCCATTTAACCATCACCTACTCATAAAGGAATGTGCGTGCATGTGCATGCACAGTTCTACTACTAAAAAGGCTTCCTATTGCTTTTTTCTCCCTAGATTGATGACAAATACAGTCTACCTATTACCAGTTGTGTCAAGTCTTCATACATAAGACCAAAACTTCAAACTATGGCAATTTAGGAAGCAAGTAACTTCGTGTAAAGATGTCTACACATCCCTAAGTTCACTAAAGAGATCTCTTCCATAGAATGCTGTTTCCAGAAGGAAGGAGAGGACTAAGGGGTCTGGGAGGAGGCCCTGAAAGCAGAGTACTCCATTCCATGAAGAAACAGAGAATTAGAAGTGTGTGTCTCAGGGTGGAACACTCTTACTGGAAAGGGGAATGAGATTTGACCCCTTGAGTCCCTACATGTGATGTCAAGAACATAATATGTAGGTTGTTCCTTAAAACCTGACAACTATGTGGGTATCAAGCAGAAATAAATCCACCACTGACTGTATTTCCTGGAAATGGCCATTGTTGACATTGCAGTGTATATCTTTCCAGTGTCTTTTGCAGTGATGAAATGATACAGATGGAGGCACAAATATTTCTGTAGATAAACAACAGTTTATACTCTCTTACTCTGCAGTGAGTCCAACTCCTGAAGACTTTCTTACCCAATCCAATTAAATATTTAAAATATACTTTGGTTACAAGTTAACTTTTCTAACCATTTTCTTTTTTGACTGAATATTACGTGTGTGTGTGTGTGTGTGTGTGTGTGTGTGTGTGTGTGTGCGTGTGCATGTGTGTGTGTGTTGGAGGGAGGAGACCACTTGCTTCCCATCCGCCCAGCAGTTTAGATAGGAAAATAATTACACAGAAACTGTATTAATTAAACTACTGCTTGGCCCATTAGCTCTAGCTTCTTATTTGCTAACTCTTACATCTTAATTTAACCCATCTCCATTAATCTGTGCATGACCACAAGGTTGTGGCCTACCAGCAAAGTTTCAGCATGTCTGTCTCCAACAGTGGCTCCATGGCTTCTCCCTGACTCCTCCTTCTTCCTTACAGCATTCAATTTAGTTTTACCTGCCTAGCTCTGTTCTACCCTATCAGGCCAAACCAGTTTTCTTTATTCATTAATGGTAATCACAGCATACAGAGGGGAACCCCACATCATGTGTGTGCATGTGTGTTTGAGTACATACATGTGTGTGTGGTACACTGATCTAAGGAGGCCAGAGTTTGACTTTGATATTTTGCTATATATTCTTCTAACGTTCTCCACATTATTTCTTAGACAGGGTCTTTTCACAGAACAGGAACCATTTTAACTAAGCTGGCTGGCTGGGGAGCCCCCGGATCGATTTATCTCTGCCTTCCCCAATGTAAAGGTTACAGACACGTGATGCCACACCTGGCTTTTAATTGCATGTTGGGTACCCATACTCAGGTCCTCACATTTTCTCAGCAAGCACTTTACCACTGAGCTGTCTCCCTAGACCTTCACTAGGGAGATGTATAAACACCCTTCTTGACCCTGAGAGGCAGCTTCTTGCAGGGTCAACCCACATGCCCCAGAGTCAGTGTTTGAGCTTGGATCCCACCAGGGCTCTGTACCTTAAAGCAAATCATTCTCAGTTTTCTTACTTCTGAAATAGAATATGGTAATCACAACCAGCAGAAGAGTGACTACTGGGAATTAGTGAGGTGCCTCATTTTCTTTACAAGTGTTTAGAATCTTAAGAGAACACATGATACACCCTAAGGGCTACACACATGCTAAACTATGACTGTTTACAGTGAGGCATTTACTTAACTTTGTCTCTGTCCAGGAGTTACTCTGGCAGTGCAACCACAGATATTCTACTCAGGTATTAATCATGGATCATCTTCCATGTTGGGCATAGCTCTGGGTCTGTGCATGTGGCCATGGTGGGGCAATATTTACCTAGATGCTCTGCCACATAGCCCTTGCACTCTTAGTGTTCAATGACTCCAGAATTCAAAATCCCTCTGCTGAAGTCAGAAAGCTACATTCTTCCTCACTCCCTTCCAGATGCCCATCCCATCTCTCACACCATGTCCCCACTCCAAAATACCCCTTCCTCCCTCACACGAAGGTAATACTCAAACCCAACAGACTAAGAGGAAAGGACTCTCTGTCTTGGTCCCTCAAGACCAATCTTTGGAGCAATTAGTTATAACACCCAAGTGTTTTTCTTTCTCTTTTTTCATGTCCTTTGTTCTCCTCTGCACTATGATTTCTGCCTCCAGACACATTCTGTTTGGAGGTCATTCTGTCTCCTGTTATTTTGAATGAGTTGGAAGAACAAGAAGAAGCACATTTGGCCACATACACAGGACATAAGGCGTGCTCTCTACACTTACGTGGCTCTTTTCTCTTTCTCTCTCCCCTCCCCTTTTTATTCATAATGCTCCAGTTTGGCAAACTTGTCACCTCAGGAATCCTGACATTAATGAGGTAGCAGGAGTGGAGAATTGCCTGCTGAGAGACAAACTTCAGGAAGATTGGTCTGAGCTTCTTGCTCAGCAGAACTGATAAGATTAAACCAGCCATAACCCAGTAAACAAACCACATGGGAAAGGCCAGAAGGTTTTCTTTTTCCTTTCTTTTTTAAAGCTTTCGTCCACATAATTTAATTTCCACAATTTTATGTGTTAGACAAAGTGAGTCCTGCTTTGGTCAGAGCGCAAACCACAGGGCTGTTTTCCTATTTAGAAATCTAAAGCCTGCAGTTAGTTTTCATAATTGGGTCAAATAAGCAAGACTGGCAGGAAAGAGACTCCTAGAATAGTTCTTGTTGGATCACTCCCTCTATCCATTGCCTTCTGTTGAGTGCCCACATCCTCCTATGGGCCTGGAACTGAATCACTGCCTGGCCTTCATCCAGGCAAATATGATCATGGAGTAATTCTACACGCTAGGCACTAGCTTATCTCTTGTCCATCATTTTAAATAATATGCCAAAATGAGTCAGTAAGCTTTTGATAATGTCGTGCTTGTTTGCTTAGTGATAAGGGGAATCACTTTATCTCTCACACAGAAATCTATGAGTATCTGTGAGGAGCAGAGGAAACCATATTTGAGTACTGACTCGGCCAGCTGTGTGACGAGAGGGAGCCACCAAAACTCAGGCTGTTCATCTGTAGTGAGCCCTGCAAGCTTTGCTCATCACAAAAGACTCTTTCAAGAGTTAATGGGAGTTACAGAGGTAAAGGAAGACTGTTATAAACTGAAAAGGCCTTTCTGTAGAACATATCAACATCTTCAAGACCAATCTCAAGAAAGGACTTGAGCTACATTTCTCTTCTGGCCAGATGGCATGTTCCCCATGCTTGTCCATTGTCAGTCGTTAGGGTTTGGTCCTTGGATTGATCATCTTTCTTCTGTTTATTGAACATATTCATGTTTGGCTTTTTTCCCCCATAGAAATCTGTAATTGCCTTAGACCAAAATAAAAAGTTACCATAAGTCACTAAGATCTACATTAACTCTCAGTGTTAAAGTTGGTGGTCTACTGGTCTACCTATCAAGGTACGGTTAGTGGTTGAATTTTACCTATAGCCCATATTCCTTTGCTACCATGGCAAAAATCTAAGACTCTCTAGAAGTGTGTTTTTTTTTTGTTATTTTGCTCTTAGGATTTGCATCTTTGAAAGCAAACATTCATCCAAGTGCACATGCATGCCCCCCAAGAGTTGGTTCAAGCAAAGAACAATTTTATTTATTTACCTAAGATTGATAGAGAGAAGAAATAGAGTTGCTTCCCTGTGTATTTCAGCTCTCTTTGTTACTCATTGAAATTCAGAAAATTAAGCAATGTCAATGTCTTTTTGCTTACGGAAATATCTATGTTAACCAGACTCAAATTCTCTTTTTAATGATTTATTTTTAATCATGTGATTGTATATGTGTCCATGTAGGGGTATGTGCAACATGAGTGCAGGGGATCTCAGAGACCGGAAGAAGGAAGCAGATCCCCTAGAGCTAAAGTTACAGGCAGTTGTGAGCTACCAGCAACAGGGAACTGAACTCAGGTTCTCCAGAAGAACAATTTACACTCTCCACTCTCTTCAGTCCCCAGTCTTTCTAACCTGTGGTGTTGTGGGAACTGCTTCAGCCAATAACCTTTAAGATGCTGCCCCACGTTGGGCACCAAACTGTAGCAGTATCACAACACTGTGGTCTTAACTGTTAGTGTTTGAACTGCATCTTTTTCAGTCTTTCTGCCCTAATATTGAAAAATGTTTACTGTAAGCAAAACAGGGGTTTTTCATTTCTAGTTTGAAAATTAAGCATTTTATCTGTATGTTTAATCTATTGACAATTAATATAATTACTGACTTATTTATGACTGTATAAATATGGTATTATTTATTCTTTTTCCTTTCCTATCATTTAGAAAAAAACAAATAAGAACTAGAAAGATGGCTCCATGAGTGAAGGACGTGCTGTAAGCATGCAGAAGTGAGTGCTCTCTCATGTCTATTTGGAACACTTGTGGCTTGCTCCTTTAAAAAATGAATTTATACTAGCTTGATTTTTTTCTGTCAGTTGAGTCATGGAGGCTGTCACCTGTGGAGGATTGGTGTACACAATGAGTCTGATGATGGTGTTCCTGTACCCCCAGTATTGAAGAGACAGAGAAAAGAGGATCCTGGGCCATCACTGTCTAGCCAGTCTAGCAAAATTGGTGAGCTCTGAAGTCGGGGAGAGGCTCTTGAAAATAACACAAAGAGTAATAGAGAAAGATACTCTAAGTCAACCTCTGATATAAACATATACACACATACAATGATAATTAGATACATAACCAACTTTATTTTTTAAAATTATATGGACTGGTATCATCATGATGAAGACTTTCCAAGGAAAACAAACAGAACAGAAGAAAGTAAGATAATCCAGGGCTATCATCTCCTCTTCATTCAGCGATATGTTGGTAGATGGCACATCCATTAAACATGATTAAGATGCATTAACATAAATAAGACAGCAAACACATGGTTACTATAATTAAAACAGCATTAAAGAGGTGGCATTAAGTTTTAGAAACCCTTTCAAGATATATATATATGTATATATATATATGATATAAATTCATGAAAAGATTGTGCAGCACAAGAAATGTACTTTAATGCTAGCAAACTATACAATTAAATGAACCAAAATGGTAAATTTCACATTATGTAGCATTTACCATAATAAAAATGTTCACAGAAAGAAAACAGAGAAGACATAGAAGATCAAAACTACCACGTAGCAATTAGCAACTAAATGATAGGCATCACGGTTGCGGCAGCAAAGTGGCAGAGCTCCTGCTGTCTGTGTAACTAGCTGTGGGAAGACTACAGATGTCCATGGCTCTTAGGAAACTTTAAACAAACAAAATGAGAAAACCCTGGGGAGAAAGAAAGAGCATCTGCAATTGTGTGTGTGTAGAGGGGCTGGTGCCACTGCAAGGGAGTGCAGAGCTGCAAACAGCAGCTGTTGGAAGCTGGTTGTCAAGGGGCTTTTAAGTTCTCCTCTTACCCCCTGGTAATCACTGAATGCCTTATGGCTCCAAAGGCAGCCCTAGCCACCTGTCAAGGTACTATCAGGAGAGGCTCAAAGCCCTTCTGTGTGAGATGAGAACCAGGTGATGCTGGACCGTTAGCATGCACTCCCACACCTCCTCCCTCCTCTGCCACCAGTGACAGTAAATTACAGAATCATTCCATGAATGATGGGCCATTAATCCAGCCATGGAGGGTTGGCTTGATTGTGTGGAGGCAAAATGGACCATGATAATGAGTTGATAATGTCCAAACACTCCAAGATGCAAAGCAGCGTCCCCTTTTCAGCCCTCACGGGCTGAAAATACACCAGGACTCAATCCTCGGCCTTTCCCTGAAGCACGATGCCTGAGTATGTAGGTGACATATGCTGGGAAACAGGAGCTTGTTAGTAGATATATGTACCTGAAGCCTTCATCTACTCCAAAATAAAAGGCAAATGACCACAGAGGAGCAACTCCTAAACTGAGTGGACACTCCAGAAATGGGAAGTAAACAAAATAAAATATTCTAAAGTAAAATGCTAGTACTATGAAATAGGAACAAGAAATCATAAAAATACAAAAGTCAATATATGGAATCAACCTAGATAGCCATTGACGAACAAAAAATATATGTACATAATTCAGTCGTGAAGAACAATACAATTATACCACTTACAAGAAAATGGATGGAACTGGAGATCGTGTTAATTAAAAGAAGCCATACTTGAAGGATAAGTGTCACATGAGAATCTAAAATTAGAATATGACATAAGAGTAGAACTATTTGGAAGGCGGGAAAGGGCCATTGGGCAGGAAATGAGAGAATAGTATGGGGTGAGTATGAACGAAGTCCAATGACACACATGTATGGAAATTCTAGGGAGTCCCAACATTCCATACCATGTTTTTTCAAAAGTTTAAATATCATTGGTGAGAAAAGGATTCTAACTGGTGGCACAAACTAGAAGATCTATAATGCTTTGGGGTTAGATATTTGCATGCTCAAATTGAAATTTTCCTCAAGAAAGCAAGAGGAAAAAAGACTAGGTTAAGGTTGAGGATGTAGCTTCAGAGGTAGAGTACTTGTCTAGCATGAGCTCATCCTGAGAACTGAACAAACAAAGCACACAGGAAAAGCTAGTTGGCATGGAGACATAAGCAAAAGTGATGCAGGCTAGGAGTTAGGCTTGAGGGAACCAACAGAAACTGGAGTTGCATGTTGGCTTTGCACCTATTGGCAGTTCCAATACCCCTTTGACTTGAACTTCCTTGAAACTACAGTTAGGTTCTTCCCATTAGATCAGAACCTCAGTGCGAGGCTATTCACTGGCAGCCACACAAGCATGTGAATGAAGGATCTGCACCCCGAAGGTCCATTGGAATGTCGCCTACAGCGTATGTTTTATGCCACTCTGCTGTCTCTTCTAGAGTAACGCCCTAATAGAGAGATCTTGTCTACCGTGATAAGGAAGGGAGAAAGGATCACCTAACCTTACCCCGGTGAACATACCACCAGATGTCATAAACAGTCATTAAAATAAATAGTCCACAATACAGAATCCAACAGGCTGCTAACACAATACATAAACACAACACAACACATAACAGTCCACAACACTGAATCCAACAGGCTGCTAACACAATACATAAATGCAACACAACACAACACAATACATAAATACAACACAACACAACACAATACATAAAAGTCCACAATACAGAATCCAACAGGCTGCTAACCCCACCTTCAGGCCAGTCTGCCCCAATCTCTCTCCCTCACTCACTCACTCCCTCTCTGAAATATACTATTCACTTTGCTTTGCAAGATAGTTTTGAGCTGTGTCTTTTGGCTGAATTCTCCAAGACGACAAACGCCGAGGAGAAAGTTTTGCCAGCAGCAGATGTGTAGATATATTGGTAATTAAAAATCTAAAACTAGAGAAATGGGGTGGAGGACATATGCAATCAGGAGAAACTTTTCAGAATTATTGACCAATGATAAAATTTCAGATGGATACGGCTTTTTGTGTGTCAAAGTATGTGACAGTAAAACTAAGCCTATCAGAGATTAAAAAAAAACCCACTATTCAAAATGTTTCCAAGAAGAAGAAAAAATAACCCACAGTGGAAAAATATTCAAATTTATGGCATATAACTTGCCAGAAATGTGGACTCAAGAAGTGGAATTTTTCAAGGAAAATAACCCACATTCTTAAATTTTATATTCAGGGGAACTATCCTTTAAAAATGAGGATTAATAAAAAATATTCCAAGGCATATGGACTTCAGAATGTATGCCTTTGAGAGAAATTTCTGAAGAAAATATGCAAATAAAGATTAAAGGATGTCTTAAAAGAATGTGATGAGAGATACAGGAATTAAGCAAATAGTTCACGTAAGTGCCAAAATTAGCCAAGAGATAAAGAAACAGATATTGCAACCATACAGTTTTAACTAAAATTTTGGTAGATTTATATAATGAAGTGAGGATAGGGGAAGGGTTTGCTCGTAACAGGTGAGACCTACAGAGATAATCGCCTTTCCGGACGATGGATATGGAAGAAATTACAGAAAATAAGTATGAGAGAGACCTTAAGAACAAACACTTTAAGAGCAAGTTTGGTGGGGCAAACCTGAATCCCAGCATTCAGGAGGTTGAAGCAGGATCATGAATTCAAGGCCAGCCTGAGCTACATACTGAATCTGAAGACAGCCTGAGCTACAAAGTGAGAACTTGTCTCAGAAGAATCTATTCTTTGTATCTTTTGTTTTAAATATGTATTTTGTTACTTTTGATTACATGTAAGTCTGTGTATGTGGGTGGGGGATATGTATACGTGAGTGCAGGTGCCTGCAGAGGCTAGAGGCATTGCCAACTGGAGTTACAGGTGGTTGTGAGCTGCCTAATGTGGGTGCTGGCACTCAACCTCGGGTCTTCTGGAAGAGTGAAATCTTAACCACTGTGCCGTCTCTGAAGCCCTGTCTGTATATCTTCTCATCAGTTTGTTTTGATATAAAAATGCTCTTGGTTTTTCATAGTGCCATGATCTACTTTAATAATTCTCTCTTAATTAGTTATATTGATATTTTCTAGTGATCAAGAAGTATAAAGCACAGAGTCATAATTTTTTGCATCTCATAATATGTCATTATAGGCTGGCAAGTGTCTTCCCTCAAAGTTATTCTCACCCAAGAGGCAGGTTTAGGGGATCCCATCTTTGTACTCCTCAATTGCTGTGGTGGGGTAAAGGGAATTCATAGTGATCTAGAGTCACACATTATTTGCCTGGGTGTTTAGTCATGTGATAGTTAAGCAAGCCACATTACTATGATCACTATATTCAATTTCTATTTAAAATATATATATATATATATATATATATATATATATATAGAGAGAGAGAGAGAGAGAGAGAGAGAGAGAGAGAGTGTGTTCTGCCTACATGTATGCCAGCATGCCAGTAGAGGGCACTAGATCTCATTACAGATGGTTGTGAGCCACCATGTGGGTGCTAGGAATTGAACTCAGGACTTCTGGAAGAGCAGTCAGTGCTCCTTACCTCTGAGCCATTTCTCCAGCGCCACTGCATCCAATGTCTTTGGAGCTTAAAAAAACCAAAACAATTATGTCATGAACTCAGAAGAAAAACAATTCTTTGATGGAAGCAGTGATAGTAATTATGACCACACTCAGAAGACTGAGAAATACTTGAAACTGTGTGTGGCATGCCAATAAATGATGGAAAGATATTGTAGCATGGTGTGCACATTAACACATCACTGAGAGGATGACCCAAAATAAAGAATAAGAAAGGAAGATGAAGGTTAGAATCAATTAAACAAATCAGTAAAAGATTTAGAAGACAATGTATTAGCTCATTTTCTGCTGTCTTAACGCTAGCTGGGTAAATTACTATTCCGTTGCTGTAATAAAACACCGTGACCAAGGCAGCATATAAAAAGAAGAGTGTATTTCAACTTAATGGTTCCAGAGGATAAGACTCCATCATGGCAGGCAAGCATGGCCATAAGTGGCAGTGATAACGGTGGGAACAGAAGCTGAGAGCTCACATTTTGAACCACAAGCAGGAAGGGAGAACTTAAAGCAGCAAGAGGATTCAGTTTCAGAGACTGCCCTCAGCATGGCTGCATGATCGAAATCTTCTCAAATGATACCATCAACTAAGGACCAATGTTCTCATTGTTCAAATGCCCGAGACTATGGAGGGCATTTCTCATTCAAACCATGACACCCACATATACACTGAAATGTATACCTCCCCCACACACAAAGCAAGCAAGCAAACAAACAAAAAACCCAGAAATAGAAACAAAAGATGACATAATCTCCTTTGAGGTCATGACCCCAAGCACCTAAAGACTTCCAATCAAATGCCACCTCTTGAAGTTTCAACTACCTCTCAGGATCAACTTGAGCCCTTGCTACATGAACATCAGAGAGACATTTAGGATTCAGACTATAACAATGTATTCAGATAATTTCTTCAGTAAAGCATACAGTTCAAGCCAACAATTAATTTTCCCTCAGAGTCATTCCAACTATATGAGCTATGCTTCAATAGGAATGCATCTAAAAATGACAGTTAATGCAAGAGAATCACACACTGCCTAAGAATAGCTTCCTTTCCTTAGAAGGGAGCCTGTTTAACAATGTCACAAAAACAGGTAATTACTTTGGTTAAAAAATATGTATGAGTCTCACTTCAAAGTTATGCTTGGAAAAGCATGCTGTGTGAAAATAGTTGACAACTTTCTCTTTGTCAAGTTGACTTGACAAATGTCATTTTGGCAGCTTCTCCTCAGCCATTGTCTCATGTTTGATGCCAATGGAAAACTAAATGTTTTCCTAAATAATGGAACTAAAATGATTACTGTTTAATTTGGTATTTTCAGTAGATTTGGAGGTGTGTGAATTCTTTATCAAAGCAACAGCCCTTTTCATCTTTATCAGGAGTGTTTATTAGGCCAACACTGCAGTTTGTAATAAAATCCTCATATAAACTTTTCTCCCAACCTACAAATGTAAAATATCTGTTAACAGATTTCCTGTGCTGACCCACTCCTCCATGATGCATTGATCTTGGTTCATGCTTCTAGGTTGAATGTCCATGTTCTTATTTAGGAGCCTGACATCTTGCCCGTGAATAACACTGATCGGAGCTTTTGCTTATATCATTCTTCAGTCTTAGTGTCAAATTAAGCTAATCTTTAAAAAGACGACATGAGGGGATAGGGAGATGACTCAGTGTTAAAGTACGTGCCTCGTAAGTGAAAGGACCAGAATTTAGATTTGCAGAACCTATACAAATGCCTGGTGGGCATGGCAGCCCCCCTGTAATTCTGGCCGGGTAAGGGGTAGAGGATGGGGGCACAGAGGATACTGCCCTGACCGACAGCTAGCATCATGGTAAAGAGAGAAAAACTCAAAACAAGCTGGATAGAAAGGCAAGCAATATCTGGTGTAGGAGATCCTTCTGTCTTTGTGTTGCTTTCATTGGTTAATAAAGAAACTGCTTTGGGCCTGGTGATAGGGCAGAGCTTAGGTAGGTGGGGAAAACTAAATGGCATGCTGGGAGGAAGAAAGCAGTCAGAGAGAGACGCCATGGATCCTCCGCTTGAGATGGACGCCAGTTAGAATCTTGCCGGTAAGCCACTGCCACGTGGCGATACACAGATTAATAGAAATGGGTTAAAGATGTAGGAGTTAGCCAATAAGAAGCTAGAGCTAATGGGCCAAGCAGTGTTTTGATTAATACAGTTTCCGTGTGGTTATTTCGGAGCTAATCTAGCCGGGTGGCCAGGACAAACAAGCAGCCTCCTTGCAAAGCTTTTTATAGATTTACCTTTCCATTTCAATAATACTAATTGAACACAAACTCTATGTTCACACTTGTTTTCTAAAAAGTGAATAAATAACACAGAATCATTGGAATACTGATATTTACATTTGAATACCACCACACATTTTAAATGTGATCATTTCATTTGCATATATATACATATATAGGTATTCTTATATAATATCTTCTTTTAACCAAGTTTTAGTTAGAAGATTACCTTACAAATACCTCACATCTTTAATATTTGGCTTTTAAAAAGATATGTAATTTTATTAAAATACAGTCACAGATTAATAACTTATTTTCTCTTGTATTAAGATTTATTTCTATTTACATGTATGTGTGTGTATACCACACATGCATGCAGTGCCCATGGAGGCCAGAAGAGGGCATTAGATCCCATGAAACTGGGATTACAAATACTTATGAGCTGCAGAACAAGGGTGCTATGCATAAAATTTGGGTCCTCTGTAAAAGCAACAAAGACTCTTGACTAAGAAGCTTTTTCTCCTGGCCCTAGTTATTGATTTTAATTCATGAATTTATTTGCCCCTTTTCTAGCTAATATAGGGCTCATTCATAAAACATACTCCACATCTGCTAGAAAAGATATGCTCTCTGTTTCCTGGTTAACTAGTTATAAACACGTTTAATTAACACTGTTAATTTAACTTTTAAAAACACATTCCATGGGCTATGATGACATTCTCCAGTCTTTGACAGTGTTGAAGCAAGTCACTCCTTAGCATTTTTCTAAGTTTCTCTTCAAATCTACATCAGTGTTGCCTTGTCTGTTTGGTACTGTCCAGGTGACTTGCTATTGAATCGGAGCCTTTACTTCAGATTCACACTGTGTACACGTCATTGACTCTGCCTAGAAACTCCTTCCTGCCCATCCTCACCCCAAGAGTCACATGGTGTGCTCACCCCAGTCAGGTAATTTCCTTAGAAAGTCTTCCCCTTTGCTCTGCCAAAACAGAGACCCCCATTCTTCTCCTCTTTTCTCTCCAACCACTGCCAACTGTACTTACTCACCCATCGGTGTGCTATCTTCTTGCACTAGACCTAAGTTCCTGGAAGGCAGGAAATGTGTCTGCCTAGTGCCATAATCCCAACATTCTTACAATGCCCGGCACTTCGTGGGTGTTAAGTAAATAAATGCAAATGTTAATGTAGTAGGTTTCATTTAAGCCATTATTTTTACTATTAATCACAGAATTTGCCCAGTATATTAATATCCAAAGATTTGATAACATTTATTTCAGGTAGTTTTCCAGGAAACAGCGTGACATCTACATTTAATTTAGAACTCTATGTTTTAAAGTGGAAATTTAACTTATTCGTATTTACTGTGATACTGATCTGTCTGGATTCATTTTTGTTGTCTGAAGTTGTTTATTACTTTACTTCTAGGCACAGAGGCTCAAGTATATAGTCCTAGCACTGGTGAGTCTGAGTCAGAAGGATCATTTGGCCAGTCAGGAAAGACAAGAAAACCCTGCCTGGAAAATGAATAAATAGGGACTGGAGAGATGGCTTAGCACTTAAGAGCACAGGTTGCTCTTGTGGAATACCCTAGCATCATACCCAACATCCACATGGCAGCTCACAATACTTTCGAACCCCATTTCCAGTGGACTCACCGTCCTCTTCCGGTCACCACAGCATGCTTGTGATATGTAGACACACATGTAGGCAAAACACTCACATACATAAAGTGTAATTTTCAAAAAAATTAAGATAAATAATGAAAGTGAAAGAAAAAGTTGTTTGTTATTATTTCCCATATTGGTAATAGTCTTGATTAATAGCTGATGTATATGAATACAATACACCAAGGCTTTCCCAGTCCTTTTGATTTTTGAGGCTTAGTGCTCACAACAACCTCATGATCCATGTTGCGTGTAAAGGGAAGGAGACTGTGAGGTTGAGTCTCCTGTCTAAGGCCCTGTGAGTGCCAAGTTGTTCAGATGAGCAGACTTTCTTATCCTCCAGTTTCATCTTCCATCCTTGTCTAAGGTGCTGGTTTTCCTCTGAAATGAATTAAATGTCCCACCTTCTATTCTTTACACCTCTAATATTTAACACTTAAATCGTGGATATTTCAAATTTTTAAAAATTCAACATCTTAGTCACACTTTTCCTGTAAACTATAGCATTAACAGCCTTTATCCACCCCTGCTCCTCCTTTTGAAGTTCAGGGGAAATAATCTAGTATTTTTATTCTACGTTGCCATGTTGTCACCAGGTTCATGCTGCACCTTCCTTTTCAGATGACCTGACAAACTTTTTTGTTTTGTAATCTAGAACATTTCCTCCATTACAGTATGTCTCACTAATATTCTCTCTCTGGTGTCCATCCCATTATATGATCCTCTTCATTTCATTATTAGGAATTTGTAATTAGGCCACCATTGTATTCCTAATTTTTTTCTATTGGCTCATTGATCCTTGATAATTGCAATCTATTTTTATTTTGTTGAAGCTCCCTTCTATCTATTTCCAAAGCTACTTAGATTTTTTTCTGTTTTTTCTTCTTTTATTCTCCCTTTTTAATGTCAGCTATATGTCTTTGTTGTATCTTGATAATACTATTAATTACCTCTCAAATTATTTTTCACAGTCCAATATGATTTATCATTACAGGTCATAGTTAGCTTTAATCATCAGCTTGACAGTCTAGAGTCATCAAAGAAGGGAATCTCAATTGAAAACCTACCCAGATCAGGTTGGCCAGAGGGCATGTCTGTTAATGACTGTCTTGATTGTTGATTGATACAGTGTGGGCAGCACCATTCCCTGAGCAGGTGGACTTGGCCTGTTATATCGCTGTGGGACAATGGTCTTGTATTGGTTTAATAAAACAATGATTGGCCAGTAGCCAGGCAGGAAGTATAGGCAGGGTGATGAGAACAGGAGAATTCTGGGAAGAGGAAAGGTGCAGTCTGCAGTTGTCATCCAGACACAGAGGAAGCAAGATGAGAATACCTCACTGATAAAAGGTGCCAAGCCACGAGGTTAGCACAGACAAGAATTATGGACTAATGTAGGATGTAAGAGTTAATAAGAAGCCTGAGCTAAAAGGCCAACCAGTTTATAATTAATGTAGACCTCTGTGCGTTTCTTTGGGACTGAACAAACAGCTGTGGGACTAGGCAGGACAGAAATCTCTGTCAACATTATATGGAAGCTAGCAAACATGAGCCTGAAGGCAAATAATCAAGCAGTGTTTCTCCATTGTTTCTGATTCAAGTTTCAAGTTCCTGCTTGAGTTCCTGTCCTGACTTCCTTCAGAAACAGACCGTGACCTGGAAGTATAACCCCAAATCTCTCCTGCCCTACACCATTTTTGTTTGGAGTATTTCCACAGCTACAGAAACCACAGTAGAACATGGCAGTAACTCATTTTCTGTCACTGATGGAGCCTGTCTGTTTTGCCATCCACAACAGTGTAAGGCAGAGCATCATGCATGCAGATGGGTGGACATGCTCAGAGGCAGCCTTCCTGTTAGGTGACGAACAGGCGGCAAGAAAGGCGAGACACCAGATGCAAAAGCTTTCCTTTGGGGTCCTAATGTTCTCAGGTAGTTAGTTCATCCTTGGCAGGGGTGAGCTTCCCCTGTCATCCTCTGCAACATTGAAGATTTCTAAAATTAACTCGGGCTCAGTTCCACTTCTTTGCCAAGTTCCTCCCACAGGGGTACACTGCTCTCTCCCTGGCCAACACATGACATTAATCACTCTCATGATGAAAATAACCTTCACAAAAAACTTTGTCCAAAAAACATGTGAAAGACTGTGTTTGGATTATTTTAGCATTGAAATCACTCCTTGAAGCTGTCTCCTTCATCTCCCATGTTTTTACTGATATCCAGACCAAGGCTGAGAGTGATAATGAAGCCATGGAGATTGTAGGCTTTGTCCAGAATGACCTAGGTAAGGATGGAGTCTTGAGTTGGCCCTAGAGAAACTTCATTACTTGCAGGCCCACAGTGGCTTCATTTGCTAAGCTGCCAGCTTCCTCTATTGGGGTGTGGAGTATGGAATCCTCTTTAACCCTTGATCAGGTCACAGAACGTGAAGGAAAATCACTTTTAAAAATGTCTGGAAGAGACAATGGCATGGAGTCCAGGGAGGTGTGCACTGAGCACTGAGGCATACAATTCTGCTATCTGAGATGAGGCTCTATAATGGCTTACCCAGGCCACACTTTGGAGACCTGAGAATCTGTGATAGCTCAGCTTCAGGCTGTCATTATTATGATTTATAACCAGGATTCAGCCCCTCTTGTAGCAGCCATGTGCCATTCTATTTAAACCCTAGTGTTCAAAAGACGCTGCTTGCGTCAACATGTTTAATAGGAAACACAAGCCACTCTGGAGACCCCAGGCCTATCTCCTAACCATTAGCTACTTGGATTGCTCAAGAACTTGACTCTCTATTTTTAAAGTTTGGAGAGACAGGAGTCTTACTGGGTGAGCTTCATCTAAGGCTCCAACCAGATGCTGTCTGCCACACGAACCAGCCAGAGAGGCCATCCAGCAGGCCAATTAGACAGAAGCTGTCAACTGAATAAACGAGGTGAGGGGCAGGGGCAGCTAGGGGTTTTCCTCACTGCAAACAGTTAGCAGAGCACAGATTATCTTTTCTTGAGGCTCTCATGGGTATCCCTCTATTTGTTCTATCAGATCTTTGATTTCTGTTAGAGGAACTTGAGCAAGCTGCCTTTGGCAAAACAGAGGGACCACACCTTAATTGCTCATGGAGAAAAGTCTGTTTTCCAGATCTATCACCAGATCATGCTGCCATGAACCTGTTCTCAAATACAAGGCTGTGAAGAGAGTTGCCCCAGAGTCGCACGATTGTGTAGAACAGGACAGTTTATGCATAGGGCTTCTGGATTTATGAGGTGACAGCACATTTCTTCTCTGCCTTGATCTTCATACTAGATAAATTATCTAAACACTCTGATCTCGTGACTCAGTTTAGAAATGAGAATAACATCAGCTTGGAATGGAGTTGTGGTGACCAAGTTAGACCATCCATGTAAAGTACTCAGAACATTGCCTGTGTGATCTTGATGGCTATTGTCTCTTATTGTATTAGACACTCTGGATCTCAACTGTTAAACCGAAATTGTGAGCATTTGATGTGGGATTCCCCTTTGTATGCTGTGAATACCATTGGTTAATAAAGAAACTGGCTTGGCCTGATAGGGCAGAGTAGAGCTAGGTGGGGAAAACTAAACTGAATCCTGGGAGATAAAAGGTGGAGTCAGTGAGAAGCCATGTAGCCTCACCAGAGACAGACGCCGGAACTTTACCCAGTAAGCCACAGCCTCATGGCGATACACAGATTAATTGAAATGGGTTAAATGAAGATGTAAGAGTTAGCCAATAAGAAGCTAGAGCTAATAGGCCAAGCAGTGATTTAGTTAATATAATTTCTGTGTGGTTATTTTGGGTCTGAGCTGCCGGGTGGTCGGGAAATGAATTAGCAGACTCATACAACAAGTATTAACATAGCAATTTCTTTAGATGGCACAGCTCAGGGAGCAGAAATGGAGCAAATTCACACATTTCACATTTGACCAAACCAGTATTCCATCCCCCAAGGTTTGCTACTAAAGCCATGGAATCATCCGTGCTTACAGACTGGCTCTAATGGACTTGTTTGCTGGTGATCTGCCCCCCACACATACTCATGTAACAGAGGAGGCTGTAAGACAGGCTCACTTGTGTGTGATTGCAACTATTGGGAGAATCATGTTGAGAACACTGTCCACAGCATCACACAGTGGTATCTATGTGAATGGGAAGAATTCTTTGGGAATCAGTTTTCAACAAATGGTGCTCTTTTCTGAACAAGTGGTTTGATTTATTTTTCTTATGGAGATCTGTGACTAATCAAGATCCTTCTTTGTTTGAAATGCTAAGAAGCATAGGATAAAAGTTGTGGTCTTTTTCTGGTACTTGCATGTACTAATCTTAACCCAGATTTAGGAGATTTCTTTTTTTTTTTTTAATTTCTTCACTTTCATTCCCTTGATAATGTATTTTACCACACTGAACAGTATACATTTTTATCAGATTCCACAGTACCTTCATGGAATATAGCAAGCATGGATGTTTGTTTTGGTTTTTTATCTAAAAATACAGCTCAGTGCATGTTCATCTTTTTCTTGGGTCTGGCCCTTCTAACCTTGAAGGGTTTGATGTGATTTTTTTGTCCCCTAGGGTTGGACAAACTCCACTGAACACATGAACTCAATTAATCAATTTCATAGTAGCTCCTTGTCAGTAACTAGTTCTATATTGCTTTAAATGACAGACATTTATCAACTCAGACAATTTTATTATCAAATTTGTGCTAACTTCTTTCATGTAGAAATATCTGGCTGGTGCGAGCATGGAGAATGAGGAGGCAACCAGAAGAGGGAGCAGTTACATCAACTCATACACATGCTCCTCAGAAAGCCCATGGCTCATATAAGGCTGGCTCTAGTTAGCATACTATGTTCTTTTTCATTTTTGTGTTTCTTATACTGCAATTGATTGACACTGGCTTCTTGGTCCTTATTACGTTCCTGGTGCCAAACGTCATGTGATAGTACCTACTAGATAATTGAGTGCCATAAATAAATTCCATACCATAGATGGATAGATGATAGAGATGATAGATAGATAGATGATAGATAGATAGATAGATAGATGATAGATAGATAGATAGATAGATAGATAGATAGATAGATAGATAGATTTGATAATAATGGTAGATATGTGATAGATGGTTGACTGATAGATAGATTAGGTACAATTATATTGATAAGTAGAAAGGTAACAGATGATAGAAGAATAGATAGATGATAGGTAGATAGATAGACAGATAAATAGATAGATAATATTTCAGTAGGCAGATAGATGGGTAGATAGATAAGATAAAATGACAATGGTGAGTAGATAGGTGATTGATGATAGCTAGCTAGATGCTAAATAAATTAGATAAGATGATGGTAGGTACATAGGTAGATAGAAAGATAGATGCTATATATTTATAGATAGGTGATACACAAATAAATAGATTATAGATAGGTATTCATAAATAAATAAAAGATAAATAGATGATTCATAGAGTGGTGGTTTGAAAAAAAAATGGTCCTCCAAAGGGATTGGCGCTATTAAGATGTGTGCCTTTGTTGGAGGAAGTGTGTCACTGTGGGGGTGGGCTTTGAGGTCGCCTGTGCTCAAGATACTCACAGTGAGACAGACCACTTCCTGCTGCCTACAAGATATATTACTCTTAGCTACTTCTTCAACCTTGTCTGCTGCATGCTGCTATATCCCACCATGATGATAAGGGACTGAGTTTCTGAAACTGTAAATGAGCCACCCCAATGTCTTTCTTCATAAGAATTTCTGTGTTCATGGTGTCTCTTCACAGCCATAGAAACCCTAACTAAGACACCTAGACAGGTAGATAAATGACTCATAGAAAGGTAGATATATCAGATTCAATCTGTCTTTCTCAATGAGTGAATCAAGGGCACAGAGGAGAGAGAGTCAACAGAGTGGGTTAGATGGAGGACTTAGAGCTTTCCTGGAAAAGTGCTACATGCCTTGCGTCTAATAAATGCAGACTGATAGATAGACAATGAAGAAAAGTGCCAAGATTCCAAGCAAAGAGTGAGTACAGAGTCACAAAGCTGAGAGACAGTGCAGTGCGCTTGGGAAATGGAAAACATTTCTCATTGCCTGAGAAAGGGAGAACAGAATGATATGAACTTGGAATGTGAATTTTATCTCAAGGACTCAAGGATTAGTGGAGTCTAGGTAGGAGCAAGGAGCAGACTTATTGACTGAATGCCTGTGTGGTTTGGAAGGAATACTGTGACTTCAACGAGGATTGTAAATTACTGGCAGATATTGAGGAGAGTATTCAGTCAATCCAAGAGAAAAATGATGAGGCTTTCAACTTGTTAGGCTTCAGGAGTTGTGACAGTGAGAAAGACAAGGTGACAGCATCAACAGACTTAGTGTGGGGGTCTACAACACTTCCCATGTCTCTATGTTGCTTAGCTAGATGGATGTAGGTGTCGTTTCCCACACCAGAAATAAAAGAAAGTAGGAGAAAGGTGATTAAGTCAATGTTGAACCTTAGAGACTACGGAAAAGTCCAATAAATAAGACCTGTAGACACACAGCCCAGCTCCAAAGATTGACTTGAGCAAGAAAGAATAATGCTATGAAATATATTCAAGAACACAAGGAAAGACCATTGGGTGAGGAGACAGGAGGACCAGGCAAGTGCCCAGCACAATATCCTGATTGGCTCCTCTGAAAACAGTTGCTGATGGGAATCTAAAATTGTATGTTTCCAGCAGAGATTATGAACTGGAAGGGAAGTGCCATGTTTTAGAAAAATGAATAAAAGTATTGATCATTCTTGGAGTTTGACCACGAGAAAAATAAATAGGAAGTGACTGATGGTGGATACGAGATCAAGAAAAGGCATTAAGAAGCAGAGGGAGACTGGAGATTATTACCAGCAGAGGTCACAACCTTTGATATCGACCAGAGTACTGAAATATTATAGATGAAGAAAAATAAATGATTCTGGAGAAGGTTCCATATACTCAGGAATGAGACCCAGAGTGTGGGATGGAGAAACAGACTGAAGAGATGGTGTGCAGTCCACTAGTGCAAGGTAAGGACAAGTAATACAGCTACAATATCACACACACACACACACATATACACCAAGGTAAGGACAGGTACCGATAGCTACACTATCTCTCTCTCTCTCACACACACACACAAAAACACACATTTGCACACATGTATATATATACCAAGGTAAGGACAGGTACCGATAGCTACACTATCTCTCTCTCTCACACATACACAAAAACACACATTTGCACACACGTATATATATATACACCAAGGTAAGGACAGGTACAGATAGCTATACTATCACACACACACACACATTCACACATACACACACACACACACACACACACACACACACACACACACACACACACATATATATATATATATATATATATATACACAAAGGTAAGGACAGGTACAGATAGCTACACTATGACACGCACATACACATACACATTCACACACATACATACATACATATATATATATACATACATACATACATACATATATATATACCAAGATAAGGATAGGTACAGATAGCTACACTATCACATACATACATACAAACCAAGGTAAGGGCAGGTACAGATAGTTACAATATCACACACACACACATTCACACATACATACACATACATACAATATACATACCGAGGCAAGGACAGGAACAGATAGCTACAATATCACATACATACATACATACATACATACATACATACATACATACATACATACATACCAAGGTAAGGACAGGTACAGATAGCTACAATATCACACACACAGTCGCATGCATGCACACACACATACCAAGGAAAGGACAGGTACAGATAATTATATTATTCACACACACATACATACCAAGGTAAGAACATGTACAGATAATTACAATCTCTCTTTCTCTTTCTCTCTCTCTCTCACTATTTTTCTTACACACATAGACACACAAGCACACATACCAAGGAGAAGATGGTACAGATAATTACATTATTACACACATACATACATATACATATATATGTAAGAAACATTAAAGTGAGAAAGAAAGCAGCCCATGCTAACTGTTTAAGAACAGTGTGAAACATTCACAACCACTTTTTAGGGAAGCAGAGACAGAACTATTAAAGACTTAGAAACTACTCAGCCTAGCTGAGGTTCAAAAGGCCAGACAAACAGAGCATGCAGCACATGGCAAGCAAGGTGTGAAGCACATGGCAAACAGGGCATGCGGCACACGGCAGTGCATGGCAAACAGGGCATGCAGCACATGGCATGCTAGGTTTCTCTTGTGTGCCGCAGGGAAGCCCATGAAGGAAACAGAATTTAAATTTTAAGGCTACTGGGTCAGACATACAAGAAGTACTTTCCTAATGAAGTGAGAGCTAACGAAATTGAAGTTCAAGGCCCCTAGCATGTGTGTCTGACAGGATCCAGCAGTGTGTGTACATGATCACATTGTCAGACATAGGGATATATCTATGAAACATCCGCAAATCTATATCCTCTGGATATGACGGGGCCACTGAATGCATGAACTCACAGTGGCTGTGGTTGCCTGAACAAGACCTGTGCAAGATCAAGTCAGTCAATATTCCAGCATGGATTGTGGGAGGAGCACATTAAGCCCCACCCCTAGGTGAAGGTATATTGACATTTGATGTCTACTGCCGGTGGGAGAGTTGTTCTTCTTTATGGTTATTGGCTCCTGGTAGGTTTCTCATGCTCCAGTAGACAGAACCACACCCATGGAATACAGGCAGCACTAACTGGTCTCAGGGGGTTCAAAACCAAAGGGCATACATAATATTGTAAAAGGGAGAGTTATGAGGAATTGAGGGGAATAAGGTGAACATTATCAAAATCTATTGTATAAATCTATGAAATTATCAAATAATAAACAAAAAGTTACATAAATACAATGCATTTTCCAGAACGTACCATGTAACTGCAGTGGGACTCTTCACAACGTGACTCACAGCCAGTCAACATGCATACCATAGGTGACTGTGGACTGCTCAGCCCTAAGGAGCAGCGACAGAACACCTTCCCCTGCCCCAAAGTCCAGGGAACATCTTAGAAGAGAGGGAAGAAATGTGCAAGGTCAGAGATCATCTTGGAAAACTCTTTGCTCTCCAAAACTGTGATACAAATCGAAGGAAAGCATTTTCTTTCTTCGATGAGATACATGGGCCTCACAGAGCCCAGCACCAAAAGGGTGTAGGCAGTGGCTATTGAGCGGGGACAATTTGTAACGCTGGGGACCAGTCACTGCTGAAGATCACCTGCCGTGCCAGGAAATCTGCAAGATCCTCAACGGAAGAGGCTTAATAGAAATGCCCCGTATCGGACAGTTCTCCCAAAATGAACACAGCCTTACCATACCAATTTGAGAGGCCAAGAGAAATTTTCTAAACTGCATGTGAATAAAACTGGTTTCATAGCAGCAAATCGTTGAGTGATGCCCCTGGACCACAATGGACTCCATCGTATCTCCTAATGGAACTTGCATTTGCATATTCATGCCCTGCATTCATTCTAGGTGTTTTTAAACATTTCCTTCTAATTATAGTTAGGACATTCTATTCACAGTTTTTCCTTCATGACCTGTGATGACTTCAGGGGAATGATGCCAACTCAAAGATACTTACCTTTAACAACACATTGATAGTGGTCAGTGTATCCCAGTCTTCCTCAGAACATTGTCGTGGCACCACCATACAAACTTGTCTGTATGTCCCAGTACATAAACAACCACCTGGCATGTTAGAATAGGTTTGACTGATAGTTTTGGGGTGAATTTGTGAATCCAAATATGTAGTGTGCTACCACGGAAAATATTAGGCTGAGTGGTTTAAATAGAAATTTTTTTCTTACACTTGTAAAGGCAGAAAGTGTTAAATCAAAGTATTGGCAGAATTAGGCACACCCACAGCCTCCCTCCTTTGCCCATAGACAGCCACCTCCCTGCCTCTCCACTGGGATGTCCCTCTGTGTGAGCATCATGGTGTCTCTTAATCTGTATCCTAATCTTTTCTCCCCTAAGACAAAGTCTTATGTGTCCCAGACTGCACTCAAACTCAGCTGAAGATGTTCTTGAACTTCTGATCTTTCTGCATGTATTTCTCCAGGGCTGAGATTACAAACATGCAGCAATACACACGGTTCACTCAATGTTGGGGTAGAGCCTAGGATATGGTGTACATTAGGCGAGATCACTCTACTAATGAAGCTATACCCCAGCTTCCTAACCTCTTCTTGTAAATATACCAGCATATTGGTTTAGGAGTCAACCCTAACACACTCATTTTAAGTCAAGTTGCCTCTTTACATCCAAATGGGGTCACAGTCCGGAGAACTACAGATGGGAAATATCAATATATGACTTTGAAGGACACAATTTACTTCATAGCATCATGAATGATATTACCCGTCTCTTCAAAGCATTCTTGGTGTGGATGACAGAAATTACTACAGCCTTAGGAAGCCTCTAGAGAATACACTGATCCAGATCCTTTCAAGTGTCCTCAACTCTCCAGGAAGGCTATTTAGTGGTTCATAAATCATCTGAAGCAAGGATACAATGTATTATCTAGAGCTGTTCCTTAGTCAGGACAAGAAATGCCATTCCCAAACTCATTTCCTGCCAACAAGGACTCAGTGGCTTATGGCTGTAGATATTCTAGTTCATGTCTCTATTGCTGTGATAAACACCATGAGCAAAAGCAATTTGGGGAGAAAAGACTGATTTTATTTAACAGATTACAGTCCATCATCTAGGGAATTCAGGGCAGAAACTCAAGGCAGGAAATAAAAGAGACCACAGGGGAGTGCCACTTACTTGATGACTTTAATAGCTTGCTCAACTTGCTTTCTTAGGCAACAAGGGATGGTACCGCCCACAGTGGACTGGGTCTTCCAACACCAATTATTAATCAAGAAAATACCCCACAGTCATGCTAATCTTATGGAAACATTTCCTCACTTGACGCTCACTTCTTCCCAGGCAACTCTAGTTTGTGTCAAGTTGACAGAAACTAAGCAGCACAGGAGTCACCAGCCCTGGCTGGGTGCTGTAGCTTGGCCATCGTGAGGCTAGCTCACTAGGTTGCAAGGGCTACAGGCCTAAGCAAGCTTCCAGTGGTGGAGGAGCTCTAACTAGCAGAGTGCAAATGGCCTGGCCTGGCTGCAGCTGTCTAGGGATCAAATTTCCATGTCACCTGCTTTGGCCCAAGCTTCAGGAACTGAGCTGTCAGACAAAGCCCTATAATTGCCTCAAACTCATCCACACCTTCTCCAACTGTCTCTTAATTGAGGTTTAATGGCTGTGGTCACAGAAGGGGGCTTTTCCTGTCTTCACAGATATAGATTCTTTCATCTGAACATCAGTCCAATTAGCTTAGCATCTGGGATAATTGACAGAAGTCAGACCTGACTGCATGGAATCCCCCAGGCCACAGAGGCCTTTGGGGCACTGGCCTGAATGGGTGGATGTGTTTTCAGTATAGCTGGGATGCCATTTGGAAAATGGGGCTAAGCAGAAATAGAGGAAGTAAGAATGCAGGGGGCTTTCTGAGTTGGTTATACATGACTTCTCTTTGCATTTTTATCTTAAATGCTTCTTGTATTCACTTCTTAAGTGAACTGACTTAAACACTGTAGAATTCCTATTGCAAAAAGGTATGGTTTATTTGGATCCCTTTAGATTATATTCTTTTGCCATAATTTGCATTCTGCCCAGAGCCAGATTTAGACTTGGGGATCACAGGATAGCAGTTCCACTACGGAGCTTGAGAGACTCTGAACAGAGCCCCACACTGGAGGGGCCAAAGTCTGCAGCAGCATTTCTAGCTCCAGGGCATGAGTGGAATGATGACGCCTTCCATTATTGGCCAGGCAAGTAGGAGGGAGCTGGCCACTGGCATGTCTCCTCTGTTTGGATTGGCTGTCTTTACTATCGCAGCTTGGGAGGTGTATTGCAACTCAGGACAGGGTCCTCTACAGTCGGCTCCCGATGAGACAGTAACTTTGTTCAGTTGTCTGGCATATATACAGACTTCAAACAGCGTGTAATATGTTCTTGTCAAGAATAAGGTGATTATCAACATTTAAACTTGGCTATGCAGCAACTGGTTAGCCCAGGATAAGTGTGAGACAGACAAATGTAACCTCTAAAAACACTGTTTTGAGAAGGAGCTGCATGCACATATTTATTGAATTATCGGGAGCAGTTCCAGGGTTAAATGAAAAAAGGAAGTGCGGGGGCGGGGGGGCTTCTTGAACAGCCTGTGAACAAACCTATCTTCTGCTGCTTCATATGTTCCAACCTCAAACCATGGTGGCTGCTCATAGGTCATATCACAGGAGGAGAGTAACAGGCATGCACAGGTTTCTGCTGTAGGCATGGATGAGTGGAAAAACATGAGAACCTTATGCAGCTCATCTTTGAAGGAATTGTTCCCATCCATCAGCCTGTGTGTGTTTATTAACCTTTTCTGAGGTCTTCAGCCCCATGCTAGGATACAGGAAGAATGGTAACACATGCTGCCTGCTGTCAAGAGAGAAAAGTTGGCAAAAGGTTTAGGTTTGGGCAGGGTGCAATGAAGAATGAACTTCCATAGCTCACATAAAAAAAATTCCCTGGGGAGTTCAGAAGATAACAAGAGCTAAAGACAGTTGCTAACACTATGGATCACTGACTGTATTTTGAGTTCTTTGTCAAGACATGTCCAGCATTACTTTACGTTTTTAAACCTCATAATGCTCTATGAAGTGGATTCTATTGTCATTTTCTCCAAACTAATCACAAAGATATACCATGTGCTAGGTAGCACATTTCACCAGTTACAGATTCCTTATCTTTTATGAAATTATTTAGTCCATCAAAGTATATAAAAAAACTATTTCTTAAAAATCCACACCAAACTCATTTAAGACACAGTGAAGCCCCGAACAACCTGTGTGACCACATCTCTTCCTCCTGTCTTCAGTACTAACCCCTCCCCTAAAATTTAGAACCCACAGCATCAACCACTACCCTAAATTATGTCTCAAAGAAATTAACAAGTATACTAGCCATCAGAAGGAAGCCTTGGAGTTGGTTGGATTGGGTGGCAGTTGGGACATTAATCTACAAAGGAAGGGGCATTGGAGCAAGGGGCACACATGAGGAAAGACCAGAAAAATGATCAGGAGGAAACATGAGTCTTGGCTGGAGGACAAACAACATACTGGCTTCTCTCGCTTTTAAAGGCTAAGAACCTGGATCCATGGGTAAGATCACTTGCTGCATGGGCACAAGAAGCTAATGCGAGTGTTGTCAGGGGGCAAAGACAGGAAGAGTATGCGGGCTTTCTGTCTGCCAGCTGAGTTCTAGGTTCAGAGAAAGTCTGTCTCTGGAGAATGGGGCAGGGAGTAACAGAACAGGGTGCAGGATGTCCTCTGGTCATCATTAACCTTCAAGGTCAATTTCTCCCTCCTCTGGGGACATATTTCTGTGATTGTGAGTATTCCACTACAGAGAAACTATTGGCTTCTCAGTCTAACTGTTCAATTAAGGCATAAATCCCACAAGGGAAGAGCCATTGCCTCAGAGCCTCCCCACATGTAAAACATTACCTATTTTTCCCTAGTAGAACATCCTGGAAGCCAACGGCATGTAACACCAGTGGTTCCAGAACAGCGTTGAAGAGAGCTGGAAATATCTGTATAGTCATGTTTTGCTCACATCCTCAACTCCCAGCCAGTACTGCAAGGATAACTCCTTTGTTCTGCAACCTGCCTCTGGAAACACTGGGACAGCCTTCTGGTAGAATATGCGTCGGGAAGCTCAAGGGAAAGTTCACACTCCCTCACCACAGTCAGACACCAGTCAGCAAGAGACTGCTCTCTACTCTGTCATGCCAGGGCCATGTTTGTGGTTCAGTTTTACAAAGTCAAATATTCAAGATTCTTAAGAACCCCCGTGAAGACCTGCTATATGATGGTGCTCAGACAAATGCTAGCAGACTAACCTGTTCAGCTCCTCCCTTAACATTCTATCAGGACAATGGGCCTAAAAATTCATCTGATTATGATGCCAAGCAGAATGTTTGCTTTCTATAGGAACAGACCAATAGACTCCTGTGCACAGCCCCTTGGGATGAAGCCACAAAGCCTGTGTGTTTCTCTTGTTTTATATAAGAACAAAGGTCTTCAGTTACAAAGAGGTAAGAGGTAGGGAGATGGGGGCCAAGGAGTACAGGATTGCTCACCTCGGAGGTATGGTGGCCCAGTGAGTATGGAGGGAATGGCTCTCTCTTTTCATGCTCTCCTTCTTCATCGCCCATGCACTACAACCCTCTGCTTTCCCTGCCCCCTCTTTAGTAGTAGGGTGAAACCCCAGAGATCTTAGGGTGTATGCTGTCTGAGTAGAGTTGCTGGGGAAGTTATTCCATTCCAGTCTTGATCCAGGAGAATTTCACAGCTGTCCTCCTTTGACCTGCAGTTCTGTAGCTATCAGGGGTACAGTTTCAGCCTCAAAGAGCAGGTGGACAAAATAACCCTTTAAACGTACCCTGTATCTGAAACTGCCTGAACCCCATTGCCCTCCACACTGAAGGAAATTTTAGTGGGAAGACACAAGGTTAGCTGACTCCTACGGTTCATTCCCATGTGACAGACAGACTTTTATTTTTGGCAAAGTTAACATGTCTTCCCAGGAATAGATTTTTACATTGCTAATGAGATATGTGGTACACTGCCAAGGTCCCCAACATTTCAGAGAGCCAGTGACTTGCTACATGGCTGAATGCAGGGTAACCAGATAGGCATCTTCAGAAAAAGATAAATGGTCATTTTTTTAAAAAAGAGGATGGAAACATCTGGATATTTGGTTCTCCTTTGGGAACTTTATTAACTTCACAAGTAAATATGGCTTTCAATTTTGAGTCAGCAAGAATTTGAAGACAGATTTTTCCATGTGAGGACTGAACTAATGGGGTCAGGTTCGGTCACTCTAAATATTGCTCCCTCTGTCAAAGGTCTTCATAGACCAAATGGGAACAGCTATGCAGATGCTTAGAAATGACTTTCCTTGTGAGAGAAGAAAAGAAAGTGTGGGTAAAATTCTCTAATCAGAATTTTCAAAAGGAATAATCTAAATTGATCTTGTCTATATGGCTGTCTGGTTTCTTCTTTCTTTTTTTCTTTGGTATGACTATTTAACAGATTTACTCACTATTAGAAAATACATAAACAAAAAAATCTACCCTTCCATTTGAAAACTTTTAAATACTTCTAGTACATTCACAGAATAAATCACGACTCAAACATATAAGAATGAAACTCTGATCTATACAACACAAGGATGACCCTCAAATGCCTTTTGTTTTACCAGGCACAGAAGGCTACACACCACAATAGTCCTTCTCTGAGAAGACAAAATGGGAGAGGCTGAGAGAAATTGGTGTTGGCAAGCAGATGTTGTGGCAAGCAGCCACAGAGGCAATATCCTGGGCTTCATAGAACACTTCTGTGTTATTATGAGAGTGAAGACATGCCTTTTATTATATAGCAAGATGGAGTCATGCAGTACAGGAGTCCAGCAAAGGGGCAAAGAGATGGTTTGGCAGGTCAGAGCACTTGCTGCTCTGGTAAAGGATTCACGTTTGTTACCCAGCACCCACATCAGGCAGCTCACAACCACCTCAGAGTATCTGACACCCCCTTCAGACCTCCCCAGGCACCTCTTGCACACGTGCATGCACTTTTCTGCACACACACTCACACAGACAAAATTAAAAATAAATAAGTACGAAGAGTAACTGTTATTGCACGTATGAAGCTAGTGGAGTCCTGAGTGAACACATATTGTGGACATGTCAAGGTCCCATGCTTCAGACCCAAGGCATTGGCAAAGCTTTCTCTGGGTGAGGCACGGAGATGGCAAAGCCTTCTTCTGGTCAGTGTGGATGTTGACAGTATATGCAGGAAGCGTCTACTGAAAGCCGTCTCGCCCTTGATATTGACAGCCTGAAGACTGTTCCCATACAGTAGTGGTTCTCAACCTTCCTAACGCTGCGACCTTTCAATACAGTTCCTCACATTGTGGTGATCCCTAACCATGAAACAATTTTCGCTCCTACTTCATAACTGTAATTTTGCTACTGTTATGAATCATAGTGTAAATATCTGATATGCAGGACATTTGAAGCATGATCCTATGAAAGGGTCATTCAACCACCAAAGGGGCCTCAACGCACAGGTTGAGAACTATTAGCTTAGCCTCATATATATATATATATATGTATATATATATATATATGTTGTGTGTGAGAGAGAGAGTTTATACAACACATATACGCCTCTTTGCTCAGTTGTATGCAATAATACCATCTCTCTATTCAACTCTACATCATAAACATGCTGAGCTTCCAGGGTGCTAGCGCTTCAACATTACAGAACCCAGTACAACCAGTCCCAGCTTTGCTGTATCCATGCGTTTGTCCTTTCTTCATTACTTTGCTGCCCCTGCAGCTATACAAGGATGCAGGCAACCACAAGTAAAATTTAAATAAATAAATAAATAAGTTAATTCATCTATCACAACTCTACCTAATACTCCACTGTGAAAGTAGAAGCGGTATTTCACTCCAGAACAGGCCACAGCTTGAGTGGTCTTAGAGCTCACTCTAAGACTGTGAAGATACCGCCTATTTTCCTTTTACAGCTAAGAAGCAGCAGCGGTTAAACAAACTACAAGTTTCTGGAGGAGAGTCAATATGGACACAGGATCCTTAGTGTCAGTCAATAGGAACACTGACTGGATCCTAAGTGTTAGCCAATATGATCACTAGATCCTTAATATCAGTCAGTATGAACAATGGATTCTCAGTGTCAGTGAATATGAACACTGGATCCTTAGTGTTAGTCAATATGAGCAACGAAACCTTAGCATTAGTCAATATGAACACTTGATCCTAAATGTTAGTCAATATGAACCATGACTGGATCTTTAGTGTGTACTGTCTGGTTTGTCATGATAT
Source organism: Ondatra zibethicus (assembly GCA_004026605.1). Taxonomy (NCBI): domain Eukaryota; kingdom Metazoa; phylum Chordata; class Mammalia; order Rodentia; family Cricetidae; genus Ondatra; species Ondatra zibethicus. The sequence goes on along the minus strand of PVIU01001072.1, from coordinate 142,388 downwards.
AAGATTGAAGCAGCAGTTAATAGTGATTGTTTTTAAATGAAACTAAATTCATTGCTTAGATTATCTCATAAATAAGAATCATAAAGATAAATATTTCAGGTTAAGCCTGGAAGTATGTACATATCCGAGAATAAATGTTTCACTATCTATCTATCTATCTATCTATCTATCTATCTATCTATCTATCTATCTATCATCTTTCTATCTACATTTATCATCTATTTATCTAGTTATATTATTATTCATACAAATAATAATATTTGTATGAATTTGTATGAAACAAATTCACCTGAGTCACTTACTTCCAAAGGACTCTTAATTTCTAATAGATACTTAAAGTTGTTAAATAAGAGTTACTGTGCCTGGAATTAGGGGGTGTCCCTACAGGCTCATATGTTTGAACACTTGGTCCCCAGCTTGTGGCACTGTTTGGGAAGATCTTAGACTCTGTAGGACGTGAACCTTGCTGGAGGAGGTGAATCTCTATGCGGAAGGGGGACAAACCTTGAGCTTTTACAGCCTTGTCTAAATTCTTGCTCTCTGCCAAAGCAATGTGACCAGCTAGACGGTTGCTCCTTTCTGGCACCATGCCTTGCTTGCCGTGATAGACGAAATCGGGGATTGCAAACTAGAATAAACCTTTCTTAAATTGCTTCTTATTGTCACAACAATGAGAAGAGTAACAAATATAAGAGTATAATACAAACAAATGGAAGCACTAAAAATAAATGCTGTCTAGGGGCAGGTATGATGGCACATACCTTTAATCCCAGCACTCAGGAAACAGAAACAGGTAGATATCCATAGGTTCAAGGCCAGCATAGTCTACGGAGCAACTTCCAGGAAGGCCAGGGCTACTCAGAGAGACTCTGTCTCAAAACAAACAACAACAACAAATTACAGTCTCAATAGGCACAATGCAATGCATCCTTACAGGGACACAGAGGAGGTCTGATGCCCAGAGTATGCTGGGACAGGTCTACCTGCTCTGTATTCACAGCCACTCCTGCCAGCATCGTTTCCCAGTGAAGCACAGCAGTCAGGTGAGCACCACTATGGCATCAAAGCTGACCATGTGAAGGAGTAAACACCGATCTAACGTAGGGCACCATGAACCTATGCCCACAGCACTTACACTCTATGATGCTGCAGGAACTTTCTATATGTGACCACACTAAATGTCACATCACCCATGTGGTGGGCATTTTTCTCCTTATTCCACGACCAACATCAGGAACCCTACTGCATAAGTGAGAACAGACATGAGAAGAGCTTAAGAACAGGCTGAAGCCACGCAGCAGGTAAGAGGGAGAACTTGATTTTCGAGCCCCGGTGGTGAGCGCCACCCGCAATTGCTCCTAGAGGGCACCTGTCAGAGCTGATGCGTCCTCAGAAGCACCCTGCAACCAACGAAGTTTCTAGGGACCTGGTTCTGGCAAGACATAGGTGTGTGCTCAGAATTCTGGTGCTTTCTGTAAGGTTTCCATACTGTTTGTCAAGCTTTGTTGAGTTTCCCAATATATACAGACCACATTCTGTGGTTACCGATGCAGAAAACAGGGCATGTGAGTCATACTGAAAGCCTGTGGGTTTAAAGACGCAAGTAATACCTTTGAATCTGACCTATTGTCATGTTCCTAGAGTAAATCTGAAAAATAAAACTCCATAAATCTATTCATCTATGTAGCTTATACACAGATATCTTAGATATGTTTTTGCACTGTGTTTTGAAATATATCACATTTGCATATGCCTTATATGTATACATATGATAAACATGCAATAGAAGCTGTGTGTTGACATGTCCCATCCTATTCCTTCATCGCTTCCTGAAAGCATCACTGAGCAGCAAAGCAAAGATTGCAAAGTGAAGGCTGTCTGGCTCCAGCATCTGGGTTTGCGATCACCAGGTGACATGGTTAGTCGGGTACCTCTTACATATCAATCTCTGGGAGCCTGAGTTTTGTTTGTTCTGTGTGTGTGCACGCGCATGCGTGTGCGCATACATGTGTGCATTCATGCATACATGTAGAGGTCAGAGGATAGCTTGTGATTTCATCTCTCAAACTCTGTCCACCTTGGTTTTTGACACAGGGTCTTTTTTTGGCCTGAACTTACCAGGTAGCCTGGGTTGCCTGCTACCACCTGTCTCTACCTCCTTGGTGTAGGCACCACTTAGACATTATTTTTTAAGATGGGTTCTCGGGGTTTGAACTCGTGTCCTCATGTTTGCAAGGCAAACACTTTACCAATGAAACCATCACTCCAGCCCATAAACTCAAAGTTTTCTCATCTCCTTATGTGGCACATAGATAATAAAGCCTACTTTGTTTTCTTATTTTGAGAATGGTATAAGATATATGGAATATCATATAGCATGAAGAGTACTTAGCAGGTTGTAGTCTTAATAATGTAAAAATTTGAACATGACACAGATATGATTTTGTCTGCATTGCCTTCCTCCGTCTTGCTTACCAATGCTTTCACACAGAAAAAAAGTAAAGAGAAGGACCTCACCACAGATTTAAAAACCCACCTTGATCATCTCTTCCAGTCTGATTTCAAAGGCATAGCCCTCACCCAATAGCATCCTGAGGTAGAGTCCTTCCCTGGGCCAGCATTCCCTCTGTGAGCCACAGCTACCAGTAGGTCATAAAGTTCAGGGACTAGGTTCAAAGTGGCCTGTTTTGAGTTCCTTTTAAATGAACCAAAATTAAAACCAAACAGATTTTTGAATATCAGAGTTTATTATACTCTAATAGGCACATTTGCTTGGTGCAGTTTTTGTCTCGGTTGTGTTTAGTCTATGCATGCAGCTCCAGTATCTCTTGTGTTAAAGCTCCGTGGTTTTCTGGTTCAGCGTAAAAATATCAAGGGACTCTTAGGGAATATCTATGGGAACCTAGGGGTAATGATTGGTTTGAATGTCAACTAGCCACAGTTTAGAATCACCTGATCAGGGAGCCACAGTTTAAAATCACCTGATCAGGGAGCCTTAATTGAGGAACTGTCTTGATGGCCTTAATTGACTTGAGAAGACCCACCCCACATATGAATGGCACCCTCTGGTAGCAGCCCAGACAAAAGGGGTGTGGAGAATGGAAGACCATTGCACCTCTGCTTGCTTGGCAAGTCTTTGCGCTGCTAAGTTGATTTGGCGCTGATTTCTTCACTGATGTTAGATCCACAGTTTGCAGCTTCCATCGCTAGCTAAGGATCAGCCACTCTCCTGGAACCCCTTAGATTTTCTGCACCAGACTGTAAGGATCCTGCCTTGTGGGCTGAACAACTACCAGATTCTGGAGCTCTCTGGGGTGAGGCAGCCACTGTAGTAGAATTGTTAATAAAGCAGAAGACATCTTTTTCATTACTTTTTTGTTGTTTCTGATTTTTCTTTTTAATTTGCTTCTAAATCTCCAAAGGAAGAAGATGTGTATATGTGGGGAGATGACTAGGCAAACATGGTGGGTCAAATGAGAGCTAAGAGAGGATCTCGGAGCTGATCCTACCATTGGCTCTGCTTTTGTATATATTTGATAATTTTCATAACACAGAGTTCGGAAAAGTTAGCCCCAGAAGAATAAAGAAATGACAATGTAGAATTTGTGGTTTACAATTTCATGGGCTCCCGTGTAATTGCACTCCAGGAGACCCACACTGCCCCCGGCTTTGCTCACCGACTTTGAACACCTTCCAACTGTGGTAATCTGGTCTAACTTGCTCGTTATTTTTTCAGTATAAAAAGATCATAGGCCCCTGTTAGACCCATCAGAATGCCATTTCTGTTCATCTTGAGCAAAATGCTCTCCTTTCCACATTTTCCTTGAAAGAGGAGGAAGACGGAATGAGGCTGGGGGTGAGAGGCGGGGGAGGGGGGGAAGCCAACCACTGGCTTTCCACTTTCCACAGAATGGCAAGGTCCTCAGGGAGACAGTAAATTGAAATTAAGGCTGTTTCAGGCAGCCTACAGGATGTGTCTGCAAATGTAGACGCACCAAAATGGTGAAAAAGTCTGTTTGTGCCCATTCATACGAAGTGAGGGCCTTGTAATGCGCTCCAGCCCCTGGGAATGGTGGCTGGTCTGAGGAACGGAGGCCGGAAGAATGGGATGGATTTGACATAAGTACTTTTAAGTGCTCTGAAGGCCTCCACTCCTCCCTGCGGTTTACAGCAAGGTCCGTTGGGAGCCACAAGGAAAGAGCCCAGTGAATCCCCACAGCTTTTCGTTTTAAGGATAACAAATCTTAAAACAGGTGTGAGCTCAGAAAGCTCCCTGTACTCCTTGCTTTCAGGGGCTCTGTGGCGAGCCTGCTCTCTTGCTTCCTTATTATCATGCCCCGAGTCAGGCAAGGCAGGAGAGGAGCTAGCTAAATAAACAAAAAGTGCTTGGAGTGACTAATATTCACGAAATCCACTGGTCACGCACTATGAAATTTATTAAAGTGTGGTTTCCATGAGAATGTATTAGTGGGGCTAATGAACACAATGGTTTGTTGTTGTTTTTTTTTTTTTAAAAAAAAAAAAAGAGGCCTCCAGGAAATGGCTTCCTGAGCCTGGATGGGCCCAGTGAATAATGTGGCCAGAGATTATATCATCACAAACTTCGTTGGAGTCCAGAAGGTTGGCTGTTGGGAGGGTTAGGGTGTCTACAGAGAGGGAAGGGGAGATGGAGGGAGACTAGACTTCTGACTGGGGAGGTCGGGCAAGCTTGGAGACTGCACAGAAGGCCTGGGAGCTTCGGTGCTGCCACCTGGTGGAGAAGAAACGCCTTGCAAGGGCCCAGAAAACATGGCAGCCTCCATCTCCAGAGTCAGAGGTTTGAATGCAGGGTTCAGACCGCCATTAAAATCCGGGCTCGTTCCACTCACTGTTTCCTTGGCTACTACAGCGTGTTTGGAGCACAGACAAACACGGACACAGACTCCAGTTATGCTGAAGTCAGACCTAAACACTTGGGCTACTTATTTTGATATAACAGTGACCAGAATGCCTGACGGAGGTTGAAAGGGAGAATCGTATATTTCGGCTCCCGTTTCAGACATCTGAGTCCAGAGATTCTGGCTCAGCCGACTCTGATTCTACGCCTGTGGAGACACGGTAGAGGGAGCACGTGGAGACTTGCTTGTCTCCTCTAGACAAACAGGAGGCAAAGCAGCTAACAAGGGGACTGAGGATCTGGCGTATCCTTCAAGGGTCCCTCAGTGACCTACTAACCTCCACCACCACCACCACCACTCTGGCTCTGTGCTCCATCTCCTATGGTTTCCAGAACATCCCCCAAACCGTTCTACCATCTGGGGACCAAGCTTGAATACACGAGTCTATGGAGGACATTACACATTCAGACAAAACAGGACAATGTGTTTTGCTGGTTTCGCTCTTATTTATTTATTTTTTTATTTAAAGTTTTCCCGTTCTGCCATTTGTCCCATCTGGACATTCACAGGTAATTTTCATGGTATCTTCAGTCATAGGCTAATGTGTTTCTTTTTTCAAATACATTGGTTTTATAATCAATTCCAGCTCTTCCAAAATGTTGAGATCACCCTTCTTTTCTCTCTTTCATGTATCCACTCCATCAGTAAGTGTATCCTCTTATTTGTGGTCACAGCTCCTCAGAGCTATTTCATATGAACACTGCTATTACCCTCATTTGAGTCACTGATAATGGCTGCTGAGTGATTGCCAAGGCCTCCTCACTGCACTGTTGGCTCCGAGCTTTAAAGGCTCCGGTCTATCGTCCTCTAGCCAGTGAGAGTCAAGAGAACATGATAAATACTTCCCTTCTCTGGCCAAGACTTCCAAGCTCATCGAAAGTAAGTCTGAAGTTCTACTATCCCGCCACTGGTCTTGTCTCCTGGTTTCTGCTCACCCTGTTTCACTGATCTCCTAACTGGTTCCCGGTGAAGCTATGCTCTCATTTCTCGGCCCAAGTCTGACAAGAAGTGCCTTGAGAGGGGAAGTGTTTATGTTTGGCTTATAGTTGGGGGAGATAGAGTTCCCCACAGTGAGGAAGGCATGGTGCAGGAGTATGAGGCAGCTGTTATATTGCATATATAATCAGGAATAGAAAGCAGGATTTAAGTGGGGCTACATTATATAATTATTCACAATCCACCCCCCCAATGTCTAAGGGATCCAACAAGGATCCACCCCTAAAGGTTTCATAACTTTCTGAAACAGCATCAACCAACTGGGGACCAACTATTCAAACACGTGAGCTTGTGGAGGGACATTCACAACCAGACCCCAAGAGAGGCTAGCCATATCCTTGATGTGGTTCCTCTGCCTGGATTGTTGGTTGCTAAAATACCCACATGACTCTCTCCTTCCTCCAGGTCTCGAATCAAACATCATTTTATAGACTAGTGATGTGGGATTCCCCACTGTATGATATGAATACGATTGGTTAATAAAGAAACTGGCTTGGCCTGATAGGGTAGAGTAGAGCTAGGCAGGGAAAACTAAACTGAATGCTGGGAGAAAGGAGGCAGAGTCAGAGAGAAGCCATGTAGCCCCATGGGACACAGACACTGGAACTTTACCAGGTAAGCCACAGCCACTTGGCGATACACAGATTGCTAGAAATGGGTTAAATTAAGATGTAAGAGTCAGCCAATAAGAATCTAGAGCTAATGGGCCAAGCAGTGATTTAAATAATATAGTTTCTGTGTGATTATTTCAGGTCTGAGCTGCCAGGAGGCCGGGAAACAAGCAAGCAGCCTTACTACTACAGACCAGAACTTCTATTACCACCTTCTTTAAACAATTTTCCCCTCCCCTCCAGTCCCATTATCTTTTCTTTTGCTGATTTACTTGTTTTTAAATTTTTACTGTGACAAAATGCACATAATATATACCATCTTAGCATCTAGTGTATGTCAACTGTATTGGATTAATATAGATATATCTATAACTAGATGCGTGCACAGTGAGTACCTTAGTTGAAGTTTTCATTGCTGTGATGGAACAAAAGCAACTAAATGTGATAACTAAAAGCAACTAGGGGAAGATAGGGCTTATTTGGCTTACTCTTCCACATCACTGTTTATCAGGACAGGCACTCAAACAGGGCAGGAAGCAGGAGGCAGGAACTGATGCAGAGGCCATGAAGAGGTGCTGCTTACTGGCTTTCTCCTTATGGTTTGCTCAACCTGTCTTCTTATAGAACCCAGGACCAGTAGCTCATGAGTGGCACTATCCATAATGGACTGGGACCTGCCCCATCAATCTATAAAGAAAACGCCCTTTCAGAACACTTTGCTATGCTCACTTAACAGTAAATCTCTCTTCCCCCTTTCCACAGTTGCTGGAAATTAGCCATTTCCTCTGTTTCTTCACATTATCATATAGCCACTGTGCCAGCCTTTAACTGAGCACAATGATTTTAAGGATGAATAATATTCCATTTTGCGGACATAATACATTTTGCTGACTCTATTTATTCTTTTGATCAGCACTTGTATAATGTCTCTAATTTGCTATTATGGATAATGCTTCCATGCGTGTAGCTACACAAATATCATTCCAAGATCCTGTTTTAATTGTTTTAGTTATTACAATGGTTTCAACTGTGAGATGACTCCCCCAGGCTGGTGGATCTGTTGAGGGACATTGTAGAACATTGGACATGGGGCCTAGTTGGAAGACAGAGAAATATAGAGGTGAGGCTTGAGGATTCTAGACTGGCTCACTTCTGGCCCAAGCTCTCTGCTTCCTGGCTGACCAAGCTGTGAGCAATTCACACTGCAATCTCTTGTCACCGTGGAGTAATCTCTTGTCACCATGCCTTCTCCACCACAATGAACTGTATCCCCGGAACCCGGAGCCAAAATACCTGTCGCTGCTTCCACCCACTTCAGTTAGCTGTTCAGTCATAATAATAAGAAAAGTAACTAAGACTTATGCTATATGTTCATAAACCCAATCACTACATCATCTAGTGGTTTTTTTATTTAGCTTCTAGCTGTTTTATTACACTGCTTATTTACTGTGTGTGTGTGTGTGTGTACATATACCATGGCACATGTGTGGAGGTCAGAAGACATCTTGCGAGAGTCGATTCTCTCCTTCCAGCATGTGGGCATTAGGGATGGAATTTTTGTCATCTGTCCATCATCAGCAAGCTCCTTTACCTGGGGAGCCACCTTACCTGCGCTATATTTCATTCTGAGGCTCTGGTGCACTGTTCCCACGGTAGCTGCGTTTATCTTGCACAAAATCCCGCACACCTCACCTGCACTCTGCTTTCCACAGTGGCTGTTTTTGCATGGGTGGGAAGAGATCTCTTTTTTATGATGTGAATTTCCCAAATGATTTAGTACTGTTCTCGTATTTGTTAAACACTTGAATACATTCTTTGAAGAAATTTCTATTTGAGTCCTGTGATGGCTATTCTCAGTTGTCCCCTTGACATCTGGAATTAGCTGACCCCAAGCAGCTGGGCACACCTGAGATGTATTTCTTCTTAGCTAAATTAGGTGAAGTGAGAAGACCCATTTTTAATGCAGGTCTTTTGAGGTGGGAAGATTCACCTTTACTGTTGGCCACACCTTCTGCTGGCAGCCTGCATAAAGGACATGGAAGAAGGAAGTGCTTGCTCCTTGCCTGCTTGCCCTCACTCTCACTGGCAAGTCCATGCCTTTGCTGGCATCATAGCCTACTTCTTCAGGATTCCAGCATCTACTGAAGACCAGCTGAGACATCCAGTCTCAGGGACTGCACAACTACTGGATTCTTAGACTTCCCATTGGTAGCCAGTCATTGTTGGACTAGCTGGACCAAGCCTATAAACCACTTTAATAAATTCAATATATATTTCATAAACCCCACATGTACACACACACACACACACACACACACATCAGCTCTGTTACTCTAAAAAAGACCCTAATATAAGTTCTTTGTACATTTTTAAGTAATTTTTTGTTAAATTTTGTAAACTGTGTAAATTTTAATTTTACTGATAGTATCTGTCTTCGAAAATGTGTGTGACTGTATCTAAGACACCTACAAATGTATATAAAATTTCCTTATAGCCTTATTCTTTCATTTTCCTCAAGTCTCCTGCAATAGAAGGGAAGATCCCTGGAGCAGTGGGTATAATGTGACTCCTCTATTCATAAAGCTCCAGAAGCCAACAGTGCAGCCTAAAAACACAGGTCTTTTGTCCTATAACGTCACACGCAGCAACCAGAGTTCTCTACCTTAACAGAGAAGCGTTATGTACGTAAGTGCTTTTGGTTTTGAAAGGGGGTCTTGCTATTGCCCAGGCTAACCTTAAACTCCTGGGCTCAAATGCTCTTCCTGCTACAGCTTCCTGGTTAACTGAGATTATATGTGCGTGGCATCATTCCTAGATGTCTTGGTTAATGTCCTGTTGCTGAGAAGAGATGCCGAGCCCAAGACAACTTCTGCCAGAAAGCAACCAATTGGGGGCTTGCTCACAGATTCGGAGGGTGAGTCCGTGATCTTCACAGCAGGAAGGCAGGCAGGACACCAGAACAGGAAGTAGCTAAGAGCATTTATCTGATCTGCAAGATAGAGGCTGAGTGAGACCGGGCCTGACATGGGCTTTTGAAATCTCAAAGCCCACCCCCAGTGGCACAGTTCCTCCAATAAGACCACACCTCCTCCAACAAGGCCACACCTCCTAATCCTTCCTAAATCCACCAACTGGGAACCAAACCTTCAAATATATGAACCTCTGGGGGCCATTCTCAGTCAAATCGCCACAACAGCTAATTCAATGATTTCTTTTTAAAAATATTTGATGTAATGTTCATGCATACATATAATGTGTTTTGATCAAATCTACCCTATTCCTTCTCCTGTTATTCTTCCCCAGCCATCTTCTCCTACTAGCTTCATTTGCATGTTCTCCCTAATTTTCAACATTTTACTACATTTGTTCATTTGTGGGTCACAGGGAGCAAGCTGTAGCGTGCTCATGGCTGGAAGTCAGAGGGTGAGCTGCTGGAGTCAGGCTTCTCCTACCATGTGGGTCCCTGGGATTGAACTCAGGGCCTCAGGTCTCCACTGAGCCCCCCATACCCACTGAGTCATTTGGTGCTGCCAGCATGTGTGTGGGTGCTGGAGCATCTACAGGAGCATGGCTAGCCCCACAGGGCCCCCATCTCTGAGGGAAACTCACACTCCTTTCCTCATGACCATGCTTAGAATGTTTACATTTAATGTGCTTGGATTTTACTTTTATCACTTTGCTCTTTGTTTGCATGTGTTTCTAATATTTTGGTTCCTCTTTCAATATTTTCCATATTGGCTAAAAATGTTTAGTGTATCATTTTGATTCCTCTGTTCTTAGCTTTTCTTTTATTAGCAACTGCTTTAATGATCAACATATACATCCCCGTTTGTCAGAATAAGGTTCGTAGTCTAACCTGTGAAAATTAAGATCTTCAATCACTCTTCTATATATTATCTCCTTGCCTGGGCCATAGCTGTCATATTATGTCACATCTGAGTATTCTCCATGGCTAACCTTATGGAGTTACACATACTAAATTCTGTAACCATGAGAGCAAGTTCAGGCTAGCAAAGATGTGAGCTTCATGCCACTTGTTCCGTCATGCTCAGCCTGAGGACTGCAGTGCAGATGTATGGGTGTGCATGGGGGGGGTCTGTATGTGTGTTAGGTGAATGGGTGTGTGAGTGTATGTGTGTATATGCTTATGTGTGGATGTGTATATGTGTGGATGTGCACATGTGCGTATGTGTGTAAATGGAGACTGTGCTTTCATTTCCCTGCTACCCAGACCCAAATAATCACACAAAACTATATTAATTATAACACTGTTTGGCCAATGGCTCAGGCATATTTCTAACTAGCTCTTGCATCTTAACTTAACCCATTTCTATTATTTTATATTTTACCACAAGGCTCACGGTTTGTTACTTCACATCTTGCTTCTTGGGTAGCTACATGGCATCTGCCTGACTCTGCCTTCTTTCTCCCTATATTCAGTTTAATTTTCCTGCCTAGCTGTATTCTGCCCTGCCATAGGCCAAAGCAGCTTCTTTATTAACCAATGGTAATAAAATATATTTATAGCATACCGAGAGGAATCCCACATCATATGTGTATGTGTATATGAATGTATATGTGTGTTCATGTGTATGTGGGTATATATATGCATATATATATTTGTGTGTATGTATGCATATGTGTGTATGTGTATGTATATGTGTATTTTTGTGTGTATGTATATGTATGTACATGTGGTATGTGTGTATGCATGTATATGTGTGTATATTTGTATGTATGTGCATATGTATATGTATGTGTATGTGTGTGTATGTGTGTGATCAGCTTGTCTTCCACTGCAGTTACTTGTGGTAGATGGCTTGCAGAGACTCTCACCTACTGAGTGAAGCTTCAACCCTAACCCAACTTTCAGCTCTTAGAAGTAGCTTCCAGTTTTTCTACTGTTTTTAGTTTACTGAGTAAACTGAATGGCTTTTTCTTATCGCATATTGCCCTGTGGGTGAAAGGATTTCAGACAGCTTAGTGCCCATGTAGACTACACTCCTTAGAGATTAAACAGAAGGAACCCTCGACACCATGTCAGTATCTTTAGAAAGAGCTCATTTGACAAACTTCACTGACTGAGCTAGTGCTAGGTCAGAGCAGGAAAAGACATGGACACCAATCCAACATTCCAGCAACTATCTTCTCCAAAGATGGGGGTGAAAGGAAAATAAACTCAGTTTTCTACAAATAGAATCTGGTTGGTTTTGTGGGAATATCCTCAGAGAGGGACATTTTTCTGAATCATGTTGAAGAAGATGTGTTTAAAGTAGTACTTCAGAAACTGGACTATAATTATTATTTCCTGATATGTTTTCTATTAAGACGTGTCTGAGGCTTGAAGATGGGTGAGGGTCTTTCAAAAGCACCTTCTAAGACCCTTTGGATCTTTACTGATGAGTTTCCCCTGCATCCGCCTCTCCCAGACTGTGTTTTCTGAGTTACAGAACAGAGGTTTATCTGTTTTTGACACGCCACCTCACACATTCGTCTCCATGTCCTGATGGTAAATTTCCAAATGCCAAAAACTCCACGCAGACTTTGAACTGTTTGTAGGTTTCATACCCTTTCCACACTGGAAACAAATATTAGAAGGGAACGCTCACTCAGAAGGAGCAGGGACACGACTGATACCAGGTTAGGCCACCCAGAATGAGCCAGGATTAATGACAATCTGGCCTGACAGCATGCTGACCACAAGAGATGAGGTCACCCTAAGAAGTGTTTGGGAGAGGAAAATAAAATCAGCCAAGCGCAAGAGAGAGAGAGAGAGAAATGTAAAGTCTAAGATACACATGGCCTGAGTATTTTTCCTCAGTCGTTTTGGAAGCCCTTGAGTGTTTCCAGGGAAATTTAATCTGAGCGTTTCTGAGCCGTTTACACTTAACTCACCACAATGTTGTTCCACCATAGCCATTTGTTGTCCAAAAAGCCCTCCGAATCAAGCCCATAAAGATTCCCATTAAAAGCAATTGTTTTCTTTTCCTTAAAGTGAAATTATACTTTTCCAGACTGAACGGAACACAGACATGAACCCTAGAAAGAAAACTCATGAGACAGGAAACACATCTACTTCGGGCTATAGTCTGCTGTCCATTTAGATTTCCACCCCAGGCTGCCTTGGTTTTGGCAGTTCTGTCCTGAAGGGTTTACTACTCCTTGGAAAGCCAAAAGGAGCCCTCTCAGGCCCTGGGGAAAGAAACCCTGGCCACTACGAAAGAGGGGTGGGGCTGAGTCTGTAATCTTAGCACTAGGAAGGCTGAAGAAATGGGATTTGTGGGTTCAAAACCAGCCTGGTCTACATAGCAAGTTACAGGTTGATCTTGCTCCAAATTAAAAAAAAAGTTTTTAGAATTTTATTTTATTTTTGAGACAGGGGCTGACTATGCAGTTAGTCTAGGATTTTCTACGTAGTACAGGCTGACCTCAAACTCAGAGCAATCCTCTGGTCTCTGTCTCCTGACTGCTGGCATCAAAGGCATGTGTCATGATGCCCAGCTCATGGGAGTTCATAGGAAATTCAGCCAATAATCAACTCTGCTTCACCCAAAACCAGTGAAGTTGCACAGTCCATGAATCCATGGACATATGAGGGATGCCTCATGTCTCCAAGGCTTTCTGTGGTCCAGCAACTAAACTGTTAAGTAAGAGCAACTAAATCACAGGTAACTCAATGAGATTGATGCATAGGTGTTGGGATTACCTAGAACGTAGTAAAACATTATCCTGGTGACAGCAACAGGTTATCCTGATGAGTATTTGTTTTGACAAACAGACCATAATCCAAGCCCTTCAAGACAAAAACGATGTTTATCCACGCGTTTGCCCACTAACCAATCCCAGATAACCCTTATGATGATCGATGGGGTGTTTTTAGGGGCTGACTCTCTAGGTTATGATTTACTGGACTGTGCCTGAAAACTTCTGTGAGAGATGCCATTGCTGCCTTGTGATAAATGGAAGGAGTTTTGCTCGTGAGTGCATTTGTACAATAAATACTATATATATTGCAATGTCATACCAATCAAGGGGGATTTTAAGCCCCTTAAATAAACTGTGGGATATGTATATTCTATTCTTACCATATTGTGACTATTCGCCTTATGTATGCATCTGGCTAAAGAACACTTGGGAGTGAATTCTTCTGATTCTAACTCAAGTGTTGCTGTGTGTGTGTGTGTGTGTATATGTGTAGTCTAATTACAACTAGAGTATCTACTATTAAAGCAAATATTATCCTCAGTAATGTGAAAAGGTCTCATATAATGGTTTAAAGCCTTAAGAATGAAAACAATATTCTGAGAGATGAAATCCTGCCTCAAGGCTCCAGCCATTCCCCTTCCAGGTTCCAACTTGGCCTGCAGACTTCAAGTGCCCCAGCCCCAGTAATCAGATACAAAATACTCATTGTTTCCTACTGAAGCGTGATGCACAGGCTGCTTTGACCAATATGTTCTGGAGAAAGCGGAATTGCTTCACTTTTCTTTCCCAAGAGCAACTCTGTTTTCGCTACCTGTTGGTCACGTTTATGAATCAGAGAACAAAAACTGACCAGACCCACTTGCTGCATGATGTTACCAGGAGTGTGTGATAGGTCATCTCCTGGGTCAACAAATGCTGCCTGAGGGAATACTGCAGGACAGTATTGTGCTGCAGGACACCGGAGGGCAAAGCTAAGGCCGAGCCAGAGAGACAGCTCAGCAGGCACCAGTATTCGCTGTATAAGCCTGAAGAGCTGTGTTCAAACACTAGGACCTGTATAAAAAGCCAGGTGTGGCGGTGCCCATTTGCAAACCCAGCATTCCATAGTAAGAGGGGAGGGGGAGACAAGAGAACCTCCTGGCCTATAGAGTATAGCAGCAGCCATAAGAGAAGCTCCAGGTCAGCAACTGGGAGGCAAGGAACAACTCCTGGAAGATGGCTTCCGACCTCCACACAAGTACCTAGGTATGCACATATCCTGACACATATGTATACACACACACAAATAATTAATAATAATAATAATAAAATCCACTACTTTTTGAGGCTAAAACTTCGTTCAACTACTTGCAGTAGGAGACCATAAGTAATAAGTATCAAATAGTATCAAGCCCTTTAGTAAAAGGAAAGTTAGGGGATGAGTTAGGCCGCACCAGGAAAAAGATATGGTTTTAAGGAAGCTATCTTTATTTTATTTTTTTAAAAGGCTTTAAAGCAAAGACAATAGTATTATGCTATCTAATATTGTTGAATGTTTCTATTTAAAACAAAACAGACTCAGAATGACTCAAGCAAGAAAAGGCTGGTTGTTCTAGTTGGTGATAAGAGCCGTGGCCAGAGCGCTCTTAAGAACTTTATATACATTTATTCATTGAGAGCTCACAACAGGTCTACGAACTTAGTGTTTTTCATAGAGAAATGAGGATCATCAGAAGTCATGCAATCAGAAAGGGGCACGGTTCTGTGAATCTGTCTTAGGCTGAGTCTCTGGTCACCAAGGTGAAAGCAAGTTCTAGGCACAATGTATCTGGGTCATATCCTCACTGTCCCTCCTAGCTCAGCTCTCACCTCAACACACAGGGCACCCCAGTATTTCCAGGAGCCACACTTAGTGATACAAACAGACCATCTGCCTGATGCCCCTTCCCAGAAGGCAGACTCCCAGTAGGTAGTAGCTCACTATTCTAAACAGACACAGGACCTGCGGTGGCCCTAGCACATGCTTACGCCAAAAGCTTTGAAAGGCAAAGGAATTATCAAAACTGATCAAGGTAATTCTTGGAAAGGGGGAGGCAGTCATAAACCCAATTACAAAGAGTCCTAGTATGGGGAAAGAAGGGTGTCCATCTGTCTGACTTTTCTCAGCTGACACACAATAACATGCCAAGTCCTGCATGGCTGCAACACATGACTACCAACATCCAAACATGGGACCCATGGACTCTACCAATGGTTCTCAGTCACATGGGAAGGACCCATTTCCTCTGAGGTTGTCCTGCAAATTCTATTTTCCATCTTCAAGATTCCAGTCTTTGAGCATCTCTGTGGTGTATTCTTTTGCCCTGACATCACTGAAGTGTTGATCCAAGCAAGGCCATTTATTTGACCTCAGATTTCAGAGTGGCTGGTTTTATTTGTTTATTTTTTTCCCCAAAAGCTTTTAGTCTGACTAAAGACCATCAAGGGATTTTTAAAAAAAAAAAAATTGCCTGCATAAAACAGAGCAGAGAAAGTCCATCTGTGCTTATTTTCAAGCAAAATTAAATGAAAAAGAAGGACGCATTCTACTGGAAATTATTCTGAAATATATCTGAAG
Organism: Ondatra zibethicus; assembly: GCA_004026605.1. NCBI lineage: Eukaryota > Metazoa > Chordata > Mammalia > Rodentia > Cricetidae > Ondatra > Ondatra zibethicus. The sequence goes on along the minus strand of PVIU01001072.1, from coordinate 126,543 downwards.
ATAATATATGATATGTCAACAATGGTTTAATCTCTAGGTTCTGCTTGTTCATCCTCTCTACTGCAGTTGAGCTATTAGTATGCCTCACTGCCCATCCAGCTTGGTTTTACCCTAAGCCCAGCAGAGATTTCCCCTGTCAAGCCAACTTGGGCTTTAGCCCTGTTCAGTATTTCCCTCCAACCAGCTTATCTCTTTCCTTTGTTTGGCATGGGGATATGGGTGTCACAAATATCTATGCTGTCCCAGCACTCTGTAACAGCGTGACAACAACAATTTTATTAGGCTCATAAAATGTTTGCAATATCTCCTCAGCACAAAAATAATCTCCGCAGCGATCGCAGAGGGTCTTAAATTCGATTTGTGCAAAAGATGATGAACGAACTTGAGCACTAATGCACATCTCATTGTGTAATGGGGACTTTTCCTTCCTTTGCTCTTTGCCAGGTCTGGAGAAAGAGCTAGCCCATTCAACTATTTGTCAGTTCCCATTAGAAACGTTTAATACTAATAAAATTTATGGATTTGGTTTCCAAAGGGTACTGCCAGAAGCCTTCAAGATTACTCCATCAGTACTTAAATACAGCCATTGTTCACCTTATAAAAATCTATATGTGCCCTGACAGGAAAGAAATGCAGCTTTGTGTGCTGAGTCAGCACGGGAGACCCCCACCACCACTACCACTTTCTTTGGTTGAAGTGGAGGTCATGAAATAAAAGTAAATGTGTTCTCAAGTCTGTGAGGAAAGATGGATCTGAAAATATCCCCCCAATAAATACATAACTGACAGACTCTAATGCTATATGCACACTCTGGACAGAATAGAAATTAATAGAAAGCCTGATTCTGTCTACTCCACAGGCAGGAAATAGACTAATTCATTCTAAAGGATTTCTAACCAAATGCTCATAAATGGAGGTACAGATGTTAAAAGTTAAATGAAGTGCTCGCTTTCAAACAGAGGTTGCCCTGCTTGTCTTTTGAATTGGTTCTAGAACGAGTTCTGGGTTTGCACGCACATTTGTAAGCACCCATCACTGGGAGCAAGCCCTTTGGATCAGGACTGATGGGTTTTGACAGGGCATACAGAATAATGGCTTTATTATAACATTCTTTGTGTAAAAGTCTTTTCAGGTCTACAAGCAAACGGTTGGGGTTTGAATAGCTAGCACAGGCTCACTTACTTGGATACTTCGTCCCCAGTGGGTGGCACTGTTTGGGAAATGCTGTGGGACCTTTAAGAGGTATGGCTTTGTATGAGGAAGCTCATCATAGCCTCCCCAACTTCCATTTTGCTCTGTTAGCATTTGTGGTCGAGGCTGAGAACTCCCAGCTTCCTGCTTCTGCCACCATGCCTGCTGCTTGCTGCCACGGCGTCAGCCATGACGGACTCCTCTTCCTCTGGACCCATAAGCCAAAATAAACTCTTTCTTCCATGAGTTGCTTTTGGCCATGGTGTGTTATCACAGCCAAAAGCAACTGACATACAAGCTCCTTATTTTATGTGGTCGTTATCTTCAACTTAGTTAAAATGCCTTCCAAGTGGTAAGTACTTCACATAGATATTTTTGAAATAACAAATTTTAATAAGCAAGTGGATGAGGTTTCCCCCACCCAGAGCCCTGCAGTTTATACCTGTGGAGCTCATTAGTTCATAAGAAACTTCAACCTGAAAGTAAGGGATTTTCCATGGTGGTTGGCATGCAGAAGTTTAAGACAGTGGTCTATGAAATGTCATTTAGGTATCCCTGCAGATGCACTGAGCGGTACAAGTCATGGGTGGCTTTTAAGTATATGTTTTCTGATCTTTAGCTCCGGAAATGTGTCTGCTTAGACAGTGTATGTGATTGGGGCTTCTGTTGATTCCCTTGCTGTTGATCTTCCCTTCTGCCTTCTCGTGAATGTTGCTCTTTGCTCTGTGCTGAGATACATCCTGCTCCCTCACAGGTATATGTGCCAAAGCCCCACTGGGGAATGCGCATGCGTTCCTCAGTGCGTGGTGAATCTATAGAGGCGTTTTCTCTGTCTCCCTGTGTTGCACCCACTGTTGAAAACAAAGCCTAACCCCTAGCCACAGCGCTGTGTGTATGGGGTGTTCTCCAGTCAGATAGATTTTAGGGTGAAGGAGTAAGTAGGGTGACAATCTTTATTTAATGCCCTTGCCTCTTCCATCTTCCTGCCACTTTCAAAAAAATGCACAAGCTAAGCACAGAGCCACATATCTGCAACTCTGGTACTCAGTGGGTTAAGGCAGGAAGACGGCAAGTTAGAGACCATCCTGGACTACAAAGGGAGAGACCCTGCCTAGAGAACAGAAACATTAAAAAGCACGCTGTTCCTGAAGAAGAATTTGGGAGGAGCCAAACTAAGAGGGTGCTGAGCAAAAGAACATGGAGGGCAATGGCGCCTTTTGTCCCCAGGGGCAAACTCTTGGGAAGCTTTGGCTTGCCAGAATCTGCAGGAAAGATGAATAAAAGGACAAGAATGTGTATGTTTACTTTATCTAAAATATAAAGTTTTGCTTTCCTTTTAAAAATACATGTATTATTTCTTTAAGAATCTCATGCAATATATTTGGATCATATTCATCCCCCTCATTCCTTTCCCAAACTCCTCCCAGATCTGCCCCTATCTCTCCATGCTACCGACTTCTTGCCCTCTTTTATTTAAATAATCCAAGGAGCCCAGTGAGTGCTTGCCATACACTCCAGGTGTGGACAATGCAGTAGAGCATGGTTAACCTCCCCGGGGCCACACCCTTCAAGAAGACCAACCCTCCCACCATCAACCGTCAATATCTAAGTCATCAGCTAGAGTTGGGGAAATAAACTCCTTCCTGTTCCATGCTAGGATGTCGACGGGCTTGATTCTGCGCAGATACGTCGTAAGTTTGTAGTTGGAGTCATGCTGCTCTGTGCAGAAGACACTGTCATTCTGCTCCTCCTCAACCTCTGGCTCCTATACCTTCTGTCCCCTCTTCCTTGTGGTCTCTGAGCCTTGGAGACAGGGATGTGATGGAGATGTCCCACCTGTGGCTGAGGACTCTGCAGATACTCTCTCTTTGCACCTTGACCAGCTATGAATCTGCATTAACCACTGAAGCTGGATTTCCTAGACGAAAGAAAACCTGGCCCCATCTCTTCCCATATAACATGTGCAAAAGAGAGCTCCGTGCTATATTTAAATAAGAAAACTAGGAAAAGAAAAGAAAACTGGAAGTAAAATTGATTCTGAGCTTTGCGTCATTCCTGCTGGAAGAGAACAGAATGAACTTTAAAATTCTGTCTTCTTACAAATGTCTTCTCATAAATTTTTTATGACTATATGACATAGCAACAGTATAATCATAAAATCATGTCATTTTGACTGGCTCTCTACTAATGACTATGATAATTCAATGATGATAATTCTATGCAGCATAAATGTTTTTCAACAACTGCTTCTAATTTTAAGGTCAAAAGAAAAAAACTTAAAAGTTTTAAGATTTTATTCTTCACATGTATGTGAGGAGAAGGGAGGGAAAGAGTTTTTGTGTGTAAGTGGATCCCTGGAATTGGGGTTACATGGGGTTGTGAGTACTGGGAACTGAACTTGAATCCTCTATAAGAATGGTACACAGGTTTAACTTCTGAACCATCTACACAGCACCCAAACTTAATCTACTGTTTTCAAGGAGAATGGTAACATCCTCAATAAATGATTTTCTCTATAAAACTTTTGACAAAATAAAATTCTGTGAGGAGAATAGAATGCAAATACAAATTCATGCTGGGTAGTGGTGGCGTACACCTTTAATCCCTGTACCAGGGTGGCCGAGGCAGGTGAATCTCTGCGTTCAAAGCCAGCCTGGCCCACAGAGTGAGTTCCAGGACAGCCAGGGCTACACAGAAAAACTCTTTCTTGAAAAACAATTCATCTGGCACAGGATGAGCTCCCAGCACAGATCAAAGCAAACTGCCTAAGATTCCAGTCACGCTTGCCGACTCGGAGATTTCTAAAGTTTGGGTGCTTTATGGAAAATCCTTTACTTTTTTAAAGGTAGTGGTGATAACTGCATGTGTGTTCCATTCAGAGAAGCACTAGTCTTTATTTATTTAGTTAGCTTTTCAAGACAGGGTTTCTCTGTAGCTTTGAGCCTGTCCTGGAACTAGCTCTTGTAGACCAGGCTGGCCTCGAACTCACAGAGATCCGCCTGCCTCTGCCTCTGGAGTACTGAGATTAAAGGCGTGCGCCACCACCGCCTGGCTAGAAGCACTATTCTTAATGACCAGAAGTGGGAATGGTCCATTGCTCAACCATCCATGGGGAAATGCAACATAGCATGAGCCCCATGGGACCTCACTCAGCTGGAAAAGAAAGGAAATTCAGGCACATGCTTCATAAAACATGGTTGTTGTGTACTTCACACAATATGGATATGCCAGCTGAAATAAGCCAATAACATGAAGATAAATACTGGAGGACTCTCTGCCCATTTTCGTGTGTGTGTTTTTTGCATATTTTGCATGTGTGCAGGCACAAATGTGTAGGTGGTTGCACATTCATGAGGTCATGTGAAGACCTGGTGTTGGTGTTGGTACTCCATCTTAACTGAATCCCTGAAACACCAGTTCCAGAGAAACTGACATCCTCATCTGGTCTCCTACAGCTTCCATTTACACAGGGTGCATACATACTCAAGAGGCTCACACACATACATATAAATCAAAACAAATAAATAAGTCTTTAAAGGAACTACCTAGAATGGTGTGCTGGCTAGTTTCATACCTAGAATGGTGTGGTGACTAGTTTCATATCAAGTAGATACAACCTAGAGTCATTTTGGAAGAGGGAGCTTTTATTGAGAAAATGTCCCTACCAGATTGACCTATGAGCAAATCTTGAGAGCATTTTCTTGATTAGAGTTTGATGTGGGAGGGCACAGCCCACTGTGGGTAGGAATACTCTCCAGGGCAGGTGGTCATGAGTGCTGTAAGAACACAGGCTAAGTCATGAGGAGCAGGCCAGTAAGCAGCATCCCTCCATGGCCTCTGCATTAGCTCCTGCCTCCAGGTTCCTGCTCTGCTTGAGTTCCCGCTCTGACTTCCCACACTGATGGACTATGGTGTGGAAGTGCAAGCTGAAATAAACCCTTTCCTCCCTAAGCTGCTTTTAATCATGGTGTTTCATCAGAGTAACAGAAATCTAAACTAAGACAAGTGGTCAAGAGCACAGAGAGAAAATAGGATGGTGGTCACTCATGGCTGAAGAGGGGTAAATGGGAGGTTTTGCTTGATGGGTAGAGTTTGCTTAGGTTCTAGAAATGGGTGTCAGTGGTGGTGATGGAGTGCCATCATGAATATGTCCTGAACTGTAATGACAAGTAACCAAAACAGACATTTCTACGTTATGTGTATTTTTCCACATTTTTTGAAGGATAGGAAATGAACTGGGTAGCTGTCCGTGCTTTCTTAGGCTGCTCGACATTCGGGACTCTGCTACACAAAGAATCAGCTAGCTTTCCTCTCTTACGGGACCCTTCAGGCTTGTCTAGTTTGGGTATAAATCGCCAGTCTACAGCCAGGTGTGTGAATTTTTAATATGAAAACGAAGATATAAATCAACTTTCGGAGCTCAGCCCAAGCCCTATGTCTACCACATATTTATCTGTTTTGAGCAAAGTGGCTAAACACTAATGAATGCCTGCTTTGGGAGCAGGGATTTCTATCTCTTTGCAACATTTTTTCCCCACAGAAGTTCAACGGACAACAGAAACTTCAGGATAATTCCTGCTTCTTAAGCTACAGGATAGGATCCAATAAGATTTCTTTAAAACTATCAATCATTGTGCCAATATCAACCTTCCTAAAAACTGGAACTAATGTCAAGCCAAAAATAAAATGTAAAAAATTATCCCCTGTTTAACTCTGATCAAATGGGCTGGCGAGCCGCCAAATCTTGCTTTGTTTTATGTTCTGTGGAGACAGACTTGGTCCCTGAGTCCCTCATCTTGTCAACATTTGTGGGAAGTGGATTGCTTGTGACTGTTGCTCTCGCCGCATAGAGGGAGGGAAAATGGTTCTGCCTTGCCCTTCATCAGGGAACATGTGGAAAGAGGAAAATCATACACAATTCTCTTTCAATAAAAACAAGAGGGCTATTTTTATCTTTTAAAAAAGTGGGGTACATCAGATGTTATTACAGCAGGAGAGTGGCCACAAAGAGAATCAACACTTACAAATCACAAAGAAACAAAAGCTAAAGGAAAGTACAATGGCATCTCCAAAGGACCAGAAAGGGACCGCACAGATGGCTTCCTTCTAGCTGAGTCCCCTGGTACCCAGTCTTTCCCTCTAAGATCTTCTTACTAAACCAAGGGGGTAAAAGTAGGAAACACATCTCACATGCATCCTTAGCAACACAACAAGCAAAAAAGAAAGCAACTCAGACACCACCTTGACCTGTTCACCGCACTCAGCATCAGTACCCATGTGTTCAGAATCAGGATTGAGACTCTAACCCCTACAATTGCTTAGAGTACAGTGAGGAAAATCTCCGGGGACAATCCGGTGTTCCTCTGAGGCCTTTCCTCCCCAGCAAAGAGAAAGGGAGGGGGAGTGGGAGACAGGGAAGACACACACACAGAGAGAGAGAGAGAGCTGGAGACACAGACAGACAGAAAGATACACGCACACACACACGTGTGTGTGCGTGCATGAGACACAGAGAGAGAACAAGAGAGAGCACATTGCCCATCTTCCACCAGGATAACAAGAAAAGAGAGAGGTGAACCGCGGAAGCACCATGTGTGTTCTCCAAACACCTGTGACCCAGATATTAGGGGTGGGAGCTCTAGACTGACAGGACCACCAGCAATCCCACAAATCTGCAGGGGCTGGAAACACCAAGAGAGAAACACCTTCCACAGCACGCCGAGGGGAGGGCCAGGAGGTGGAGAATCCCTAGCAGTTTCCTGATCCAAATCCCGCTTGCCACGTGGAACTGTTATTTAAACCCTAGACTTGAGAGGAAGGGGCCTTGTAGCATGGCAGTGAGCTGGCCAAACTAGAAACAATGCAGACATGCACAGCGGGGTTCTCCAGATTTCTTGATTATCAGTGATTTACTTTGAATTTCCCCCTTGTCAATATTCCTCACTAGATCAGAGCTCATGGGACCTCCAGTTCTCCTGCTATAACTTACAGAGGGGCAGTAGAGCAAAGAAAACAAATGAGTCTGATTCAGAACCCAACACACCCAACAGATCAGATTTCTAGGTCGTAGTGTGGACAGCATGAATGGCCGTGTGAGATTTTCAATATGTGACTGTGTGTGTGGTACTTGCATGTGCATATATGTGAGACCTGCATGTGTGATTGTGCTTGTGTGTGAGACTGCGTATGTGTGTGCTATTGTGGGTGCTCATATGTGTAGTATTCTTGTGTACGTGAGACCATACATATGTGAATGTGTGAGACAGTGTGTATGATATGATTGTGTGCACGTTTCCAGGTGTGTGATACTGTATACATGTGTGACTGTATATATATATTGTGAGCATGTGTAACACCGGCTGTGATTATGTGAATCTGTATGTAATTATATGATTGTGTGCATGTGTGTGATTGTGTGTGTGTGTGTGAGAGAGACTGTATTCATGAGTATGCGTGTGTGTGAGACCATGTGTGGTTGTGTACATGTGCTCAGGTATGTGAGGTTGCACTTGTGTGTGACTGTGTGCATGTGTGATTGTATGTAATATTGAGTGTGTGACTGTATGTTTGTATGTACAGACACATGCACGTGTTTGGTCTGTCAGCATAGGATAGCCCGAAAGGGTAAGAAGGGGAAGGGGAAAGGAATCATTTTCGTTATCTGAATTACTTGACTGATTTATCTTTTATGCTCTGTATAGATCTTAAAGCTCTCACAAAGTTTAGTCAGAGCTCAGAAAGGAGAAAGGGAGAAGAAAATATGAACAGAAGACCAAAGTGGGGAAGGAGGTGGGACAGAAACAGGAAGAAAGAAAAGAGGCAAAAGAGACATACTTCAGCGAAAACCACTACTTGAGAGAAAACTGAAGTGGAGACCACATGTCGGGGAGCGAGTGGGTTCCCACATGTGAGCGCCAATATATTACTGACTTACTTGGAGTCATAAATCTGACAATTTGCCTCATTTCAGACTGAGGTCAGGCCCAGCCCAAGGAGCAGTCATTCTCTTCGGCTTACTTAATGCCCCTAAATATGAGCTTTCCCCAAAGCTCTGGGCACATATAACATAACGCCATGTGCATCTGTGGTGGGGAGCAGGGCTCTGAGAGGTGACAGAAAGCAAGCTGTGAACACAGAGATACTTTTAAGCCAAATGCTTGAACATGATCTATGGAGCCGAAGACCGTCCATCATGGTTATGGAGAGTGTGACCAGCCAAGCTATAAACCTGACACGAAAGAAGAGAAAATATGACTTGTTAGGCTGAAAAAGTACCATAGAGGGAATTATAAAAGGGGAAAATTTCATGACAAATTAGTTTGTATTTTTTGTTTTCATTTCTGACACATGGAAGGAAATGCTATATGTTTGCTTAAGGAAGTGAAAACTTCTCCACTCCATCCATTTAAAATCCTCACCCTCGGGCTTTTTGTATCGAAGCATGAAGTTTGGAGGCCTTAAATAGGCATAATGTTTCCCCAAAGAATTTGGCCTCTGAAACATACTTGATTCCGAAGGGCTAAAAAGGAAAAACCACGTTAAAACCTGGCAGCGCCTGCCCAAGATGGCTCAGAGGTGCATGGATTTGTTTCATGGTTTCTTTTCCATATTGGATGAAGTACTAAATGAAACTGGAACAGGAGGTTAAAGCAACAAAGCCACAAATGTGGACTGGTGCTGTAAACTGAAGCGCATGCATGCGAATTAGGTTTCTGGCTGGAAGAGAAAATGCCCAGTGGCTCACTCACAGACAAGATGCACAAGGCACTGTTCAACGCGCATTCCCCTTCCAGGCAGGAAGATTTGGAGCTAATTAGTAATAACCTCCCTGCTCTGGAGCAGATGAAACCAAGTGGATGTAGAAAGCGAATTTAAGAGGAAAGAATGGATTTCTGCTGTAAATTGCTGTTTGAGGTGAGGGGTGGGGCTATAAGACCAGGTGCAAAGAAATCCCCTCCAATGGGACATAATAGCAATAATCCTAACTCACCAGGAATATCTTTCAATCTAATTTTAAAATCTATTGTTTCTCGTTAATTCACGAGAGTTGTTTTCTGTATTGAGCCTTGGAACTCAACAAAATCTTTTAAAACTGAAAGGGATTCTGAAACTAAGAGGAAAGAATAGATGAGCAGAAATATCAAGACTTCTGAAAATCAATATAACTGAGGCTAGGGTCCTCTTTTCCTGATGGTAGTTCGTGTGGTTCTCACAAAGTACCTGAGACAAGCCTCACAAAGTTTCCTTCACAAGGAAAGTACATAGTGCTTTGGTACATAGTGTTAGAGGCTGCAACATCTGGTCTTGCATGGATACATCTGGTATCTGTCCCCTTGGTACCTCGTGATTATGACAGCAGCTCATGACAGGGGCACACAAGAATCCTGAGCGGCATCACACACACACACACACACACACACACACACACACACACACACACACACACACACACACACACACACGAGGAGGCCTCGCCTTGTAAACAAACTGTTTTCACCATATCCAGTCCACCACATCCGTATCTAACCCACGCCAAGAAGACAGGCATTGAGCCCTTCCCAGGCTGGTGCACTCATGACCTAATTAGCCCCCTCTGGGCCCCAGTTCCTAAAAGCATTCCACTGTGGCCCAGCTTCCATCACACAAACTTTGACAGTTAGTATGTCCTCACTAATATCAAAACTATCAATAACATTGCTATAACTAAGCAGGTTAACTTTGAGACAGAAATTAAACCAAACTCAGATTGAATGCAGGCTAGATAGCCCTTATTTGAAATGTTTGGGACAAGGAACATTTTGGACTTCATATTTCTAAGATTTGCGGATACTCCCATGAACATTATGAATTACCTAAGGGATGGGACCCAACTCTAAGCAGAGTTCAATTTTGATTCCCATAGACCTCGAGCATTACCTTAGCAAGCTTGTGTTTTTTTTTTTTTGACTAACATATCACTGAGAACAGGTGTGGAATATTCTACCTGTGGCATCAAGCATCAGAATTTGGAGGGTTTCAGACTGGGATGTTCAGCCTGTACCAAGAATATGTGCAAATTTTGTATATAAGGATGCTGTGGTTTCCATATGAAAACAAAAAGGTCCATACTTAATATAATGTTGGAACAATCCACTAGCAATTTGTAAAGTTAACTGAGCTATATCCCTCATCACTCTTGATACTAGTATAAATTAGTGAGTCTCAAACATCTTAAGTGCCAGAAGATGCAAACATGAAAGCACTATGTGTATGTAGGTGAATATGTTTTATAATTTTGTGTCAGATACATGGTTCTAAGCATGTCAGAAGGTGAAACATAGTAGGATTTTGTACACTGCTCTTGGAGACAGTTATTCATAGTGCTATATCTGGTGGCTAAGCCTGCCTGGAACTCCAGCGCTAGGGTATTTATCACCTCTGGTTCTATGAATGCCCGACCCCATGCACATACCATACACAGGCATATACATATAATCAAAAAATAATTAATTCAACTTTTAAAAATCATGTTACACTTTATTCAAAAGACAAAGTCTAAAAATATATATAACATTGTACTTTCATATTTGCATTAAAATAATTATATGAGTATATTAATATAGTTAATATGACAAGAACACTCATATCTCAATGGAAGGGACACCCCACAAAGAAATCTAGCTTGGCTTTGACTTTTTCAATAACTAAACAACATTGAGAGGTACCTGGATAATTCTTCAAATCATTTCTCACCACCTCTCCAAACAGGTTCAGCAACTCTTCCCCAAGCTGCTATCTAGAGAACAGCTCTCCTCTTGCACAGTGAAGTCAGTTCTTCCTCGTAAGACACATCACTTGCCAGACCAGATGATACAGGGCCATCATCTTAACACAGCGGAGGCTGATGCAGGAGGATCATGAGTTCCAGGCTAGCCTGAACTGTATAACAAGTTCAAGATCAGCATGAATTTACACAGCATGACTCTGCCTTCAAAAACCTAGTAGCCAGAAGTCTAGGGAGCTTCATAATGACGTTGACATGCCAGTGTGGATGGGGGAAAGACCACATGACCCAAGTCCTAGATGAATTACATATTGGCAACTAATGGCTGGTGAGAGAAGGTAAATTCGTCCCTCTGATACATAACCAATCCTAAATGGCCATCCCTAAATAGTTGTACATAAGAACAGCATTAAGTGGACTCAGTGGGTTGCATATACATATACACATATGTATATATGTAACAATAATAATTAATATGTCACAAATTTGAAAGGGAATGGTGGACCCAAGAGTAGTTGGAGTGGGGAGAGGGAGGAGTAAAATGACACAAAGAGAGTACTCAAGTACAAAATTCTCAAAAAAATTAAAAAGTAAAATGAAACCTTAACAACTGAAATTTGGGAATATAGCTTTATGGTGTAGCATCTTTTTTTCTGGTATGTGTAAGGCCCTAGGTTCTTTACATCACATGGCCCAGATCTAGAGCCCGCTTGCCTTTATTGGATTTCTGGTTCTGTTGTTAAATCTGTGTGAAGCTGAGCAAGTCAGCTAATCTTGGGCTTGAATTATTTTGCTTGTAAAATCCCAGTGAGAGGAATAGCACCTAATTCCTGCCCTGACATGAGTAAACACACGACCAGTGATCAGAGCAGCTCAGGCTAAATGTTAAATTAATGAAGAGGATGCTGCTGCTGCCGCCGCTGCCACCTCCGCCACCACCACCGCCGCCGCTGCTGTGACCCCCTTTGATGCTCCTGGCCATGATGCCACTATCTCCTCTGCCTCCCAGTGACTCCCATGCCATCTGGAATAAAATATTAGATGACTACTGCAGCCTACATGGTGCTATATGATCCAGTTCCTGTCTACAGGTAGTCTAACTTAAATGTCACCTTTCCTTGGTTACAGCTACACTAAGGAGCACACACGCCCTCCAGCCTTAGCCTGCAGTCATTTCCGCATTATTTGAGTGGATCCCGCTTCCTCACACTGCCACAGGTCTCATCATTCAATTCAGGGAGTCACTCCACTGGTCACCTTTCCTTGGCTTCTCTGGCCACTCTAAGTACAGGAGTCCTTGTTTCCATCCCCTACCCACGGTGGATGCTCTTATACTAATTTACTAAAACTCACATTAATCCTTCTTTTAGCTGTATGTGTTATTACTTAACACAAACGTTTTTTTGGTCCAGCAATCTCACTTCTAAACAGTTAAAGCAAGACAATCTAACTGCTGTGTGAAGACTGATGCAAATGTTTTTCATTAAGACACTGTTCATCATAAAGACAATCAGGAATAATTTAAAGTTTAATAAGTAGCTAAATGAATATGCCAGTTATATGTGTGTATGTAATATATATTATATACAGCAGATTAAATCAAGCTTAATTGGATAGTGAGGCTGCATGGATTGGTGACATAGGCAGGGCTCAGCCAGGTGTTTCATCTGGTTTGGGCTGGTTTTGCTCATAGGTCTGCAGCTAACAGCTGGGTTTGGTCACAGGGTAGTAAGGCAGGATTTCAAGAGAACAAAGGAAAATTGGCCAGGTCTTTAAGCACTCCCATGTCAATATTGCAGACAAAAAGTCAAAGGGCCATGTCAATTGAAAGGTAGACTGGATGTCAAATCTTCATGGCACAGACAGCAAGCGTCCAAGCATCACATTTTAAATGATCATAGAAGTAGGGAAAGGGAGAAAATTGTGGCTTTTTCAGTTTGATAAAATAAAGAATTGATTGTAAAAATTATCTTAGCAGTTATATTGAACTGTTTTTAACCTATTAAACTGGCGATAATGGTTTCTACTTTTTGGATAAGAAATATGTTTCTGATGCTTTTAACTTATTGACATCAATAAAGTCTGTTTTAGAACATATGGTTTATAATCTATGGATAGACGTGCTTACTCGCATTAAAGAGTCCAGATGTTCCCAAAAGACTAATATAGTACATAGTTCTCAACTACATGATCTCTTCCTTCCTTCCTTCCTCCCTTCTTTCCTTCCTTCCTTTTTTCCTCCCTCCCTCCCTCCCTTTCTTTCTTCCTTCTTTCCTTCCTTCCCTTTCCTTCCTCCTTCCTTCCTGCATTCCAGATACTTTAGCACTCTTTCTAAGATGATGACTTTGCTTTGCTGCTTCTGGTCTCTCCAACTTTAAGTGAACTTAAACATTGTCTTACAGCAGGTCAAGAGAACACAAGCATTACCAGAGATTCACAAGCATCATTTGATTCTGTTTTTTTTTTTAAGCAAAAACAAAAACAATCTGGCCAATCTCAGAATCACAAGGTGGAGAAAGGGTCTTCTGCTCTTGATATGAATAGGCAGAAAGTCACACAACAGAAGATGTGGTTAGAAGTGATGAAGAACTAGGACCATAACAGTCGACACTGAGAACAAGCCATAATACCCATTGACTGGTGAATGTAGCACACTCTATATGATAAATAAATATAATATACCAAAACATCATAATGCTATTCAGCAATTTTAAGAGTAGAGCTCTGATTCAGGAGAGAATCTCAAAAGCATTCCAAGTTAAATAAGCAGAACCATTGACTCTTCAATAATCTTCCAATGTGGCTCAATGATTTTATGTTCACACAAAACATATGTGTGTGTATATTTAGATATATATGCATATATACACATATATGAGTATAGATATATTTAAATATGTATATACACACACATATATATATATACATATCAGATTCCTACTCCCTACTTCCTCCTCAAATATATGTTCACCTTTCCTTTGTAGATCATGTAGCCATCCTTAAGGCTGAGTGATCATCTCACACTGTCTCCTTAGTTTGTATTTCCTTGGCGACTAACGAGGTTGAACACTTTTCATGGGTTTGCCATTGGTCTACCTTTGCTGATGACAGGATGAAAAAGCATTTGATCACTGAAAATTTAAAAAAAAAAAAGACTCAGTTTAGTGCAGCTGCAGTGAGAACGGAATGGGATGTTCATCTGAGTGAGAGGAAAAAGGCAAGGATCTCTATCCAACAAATGAGTTAAGTCTGCTTAGAAGACATCCTCATTTGTAAATTTAGGGGAGGTTAATGAGAAATTGTGTTAGGGAAAGTACTCTCAACCTCTGTTTGGCCCCCATATCTGCTCAAAACACTACCACACAAATACAGTGAGATAAATTTGGAAGTGCTTTGGAATTTTATGCCATGTACAATGGTTGCTCTATGCTTTGTGTTGATTTCTAATGGCCATTTAATGTCTTCCGGACCTCTTTGCCTTCCCTTTGGGTATTTAAGCAGTGCAAAAATCATCTCAAAGACTGAGTGAGCCAGACATGATTAGGGAGTAAATCTATGGCTGTAGCACAAAGGCAGTATCCCTCAGGGTCTCCTGAAGCCAAACAGATATTACTTTAGGGAAATCAACACCATTAGGATGGTGAATTAAATTTTAGCTTGGCGATTTAGCTCTAAGGCCTTCTGATGCTTTCATCCTATGTCTGTCAAAGGCCTGGCGAGGTTTGAAAACCACGTAAATTTCCTCAAGCTCATGATTAACCTGAGTTTCTCGCTGACTGGTTTCTGAAGTGAACCACTCTCCCTTGAACTCTGTGCAGTCGCTGCAGCAGCTGCACCCTGTAGGAGTTGATGCTCCTCAAGGTTGAGGTGAAAGAGTCACTGAGCCCCACCTTTTGGAAGCTACTTTGGCTACAATGCTCATATGGAGTTCAAGGATCTCATGATGAGGCCTAAAGCCTTTAATGCGTCTATTTGCCTCTGTGGCCCCTGTGGTCCTAGGGAACTCCACCACTTCAGAGCAGCAAACCTTTACCCCTTCTTATTCATATTCTCTCCCTCCCCCTCTCTCTCCTTTTTATGTCTTATTCAAAGTAAAACGGTAGAAAAACAAAAACTTAGCAAAATTCTCACTGGGAAGATTTCAGGCCCAAGGAAATGTAGATTCTTTACAAAGACCTCCTAAGATGCTCAAAAGTCTTTCGTTGTCTCCTCACCCCGGATCAGCACCTCATCCCTCAATGGCTTGTCTTTCCATTGATTTTGTTTTATTATCTACAAAGTACATATTGAGCACTCTCTGTGTGCAGGACATGGAGGCAAACACCTACACCAGTGGACTCTATCCTGGTCTAAAGCCTACAAAGAATGCTGAAGTCAGTCCTGTCCATCTTACATTTTACCAAAGCCTCGTGCACTGTGTTCTTCCTCACAGAACACTGGCTTCTGTTTGATGAAAGATAACGGGTAAGGTGCCCAGTCACCTGTGTCTTGAGGGTAACCACAGTATGCTCTGTTCTGCATACTGGCCCAGCTATGCTTCCTCTCACCTGCTTTCTCTCTGGACAGCTGTTTTCAGCCTTCCCTCAGGATACAGGATAGATAGATGGTAGATTGGTAGATGGATGGACAGACAGACAGACAGACAGACAGATAGATAGATAATGATTCAGTTATGATCAAAGAGGAAGAGATAAACAGAACAGAACAGATAGCTCTGGTTTCTGATTATTTTTGACTAGCTACAAGAAATGAAAAGAATTTCTTACAAGATTACATTTCTGAGTTGAGAGCTAAATTGTGGCTATTAATAACACATTGCTTGATATCTATATTTGTAAATGTTTTGGGTACAGAATTCACCTATGGACATATGATTGGAAGTCTGGGGCAACTTGGATGTTGCAGTATAACTCTATCTAAAAAGAATCTCTTGTGAAGGTTTCTAACAATGTAAAGATAATCTCTCTCCACAATGCCTTTCTGTGGATAACACTCCTTCATATTTACAGATGACTTTAAGTTATTTTCATAATAATTCCTGAAGAAGGAAAATTTTGAAAATATTACATATTTTACATTGAGAATATATTTTTAAAAAGAGTATTTTACCATCTGCTAATCAATTAAGGAATATTGGTATGCTATTACCCTTTCTGTGTTGATATATTATTCTTGATATCCTTGGGCCATGTTGTAAGAAAGGGAGGGGCCAGCCCATGGTGGCTCATGCCTTTGTTCCAGGGCTCAGCAAGCAGAGGCAGGTGGATTTCTGTGAGGTTGAGGCCAGCCTGGTTTGCATAGTGAGTTCCAGGATAGATAGGGTTGCTATTCAGAGAAACCCTGTCTCAAAAAACCAAAAAGGGGGAGAAGGAGGAAAAGGGGAGAATAATAAAGGACACAAAGAATTGATCTATAATCTCATATGAGTAGAAGTATTGTTTTTATGAGCAATAGCTTTGGGTTTGTCATTGTTTTGTGTGTGCTTATTTTCTCTTAGATTTAAAACTTTGGTCAATAGATCCTAAAGATAAACTTTCTTCCCAAAACCAAGATGAGCAGAGCAACAACTCACATGCTTTCTGTATTAGTCAGCTTTCAGTCTCTATGATAAAATACCTGAGATAATCCATTAAAAAACAGGTTCCTAAAGGAGGAAATGTGATAAAGGATAACTAACGTTAAAAACCTTTGAAAATGGCATATGTAAACCTATTTCTGTAGCAAATTCCTATAATATATGCATCTACATATATAAAAGGATGATAAATGCAGTTACCCTATGATTAGCAGACAATGTCTCTCCTAGACATCATAGATTATCAAATAAAAATCCCAGTGCCAGGTATGGGTTATATCTTTTCAAGTTATTGGTCAGTGTGCTCCCATAGATTGCCTCTCAAACATTGCAGGTATTGGCACTGTTCTTGGTTACCCTCCAGAATATGAATGTAAGGCACTACTGTGGAAGATGCCACATGCTTGAATCATAGAATATGGATGTAGATGGAAGTTTCTGAACTGCCTGGTCCTGCAACCATTCAGTTCCAAACAAATACAGAGGTTTAAACTAATTAGAAGCTGGTCTATTAGCTCAGGCTTACTATTAACTAGCTCTTACAACTTAAATTAACCCTTAATTCTTGTCTATGTTCAGCCAAGTGACTTGGTACCTTTTATCAGTGAGGCATTCTCATCTTGCTTCCTCTGTATCTGGATGATGACTGCATCTCTGCCTTTCCACTTCCCAGAATTCTTCTAATCTCATTGTGCTGCCTATACTTCCTGCCTGGCTACTGGTTAGTGTTTTATTAAATCAATACAAGTGACAAATCTTTACAGTGTACAAAAGTGTTATCTGACAGCTTATGGAGAAACCAAGCTGATACTGACCTGAGAGTCCATCTCTATTTGTTAGCTTTAATAATGCTAGAATGCTATGTATGCTACCAGGAATGAAAAGGTAGCAACAGTCTTATCTAAATGAACTAAGTAAGCTAAAATAAAAAATGGCCTGGAAAGATATGTCTGCTGATGCAATATTGGCATTAATGTTACAGAGGTAACCAACCACTTTCTTTTGGATTTAAAGACTGATCTACAACATGAAATTCATGCCCGGTATCATTAGTTTGGACAAAACCCCATGGCTGGCCAAATCATAGGTTCTAAGAGAGAATTTATTTCTATCATTTTGTTAAATAGACATAGTAGTAAACTGATCCCTGAGTTCTTACCTTTATAACCATAGATTACTGCACCTCTCAATCCTTATCAGAGAAGCTTTTTTGAATAAATGAGAGTTAAAATAGAGACATGCAGAGAATGAGAGACTGTAGAGCACCCAGGTCCAAATGGGACATCTACATCACACCCTAGTACCCTAGGCTCAGAGATTACTGTGGAAGAAGAGTCAGAGGTCACAGGTGTCTGCAGTAAAATGGTATTTTCTTGACATGACAGGGTTTCTGTACACATGAAGCCATATTGGCTGTGGCTGAATTCACAAGATCAAGGCAGCCATAATGCCAGCATGGATGGCGAAGATTCACATGAAGTTCCAGTCTAGGTGATGAGCTATTAGCATGATGGCTGCTGGGGAAGAGTCCACTTTCTTCAGAAATTTAGCCCCTGAGGGGCTAGCCATACTCCAGTATATGGTCCTACACCTATGCACATACAGGAAGCATTATGTGCAATCAGAGAATTCACAAAAGGATAGAGTACATGCAGTTGGTAGGGAAGTGGTAGAGGGATAGAGGAGGAATTGAAATGTAGGAAGTAGAGTGGGAATTCATAAAAATATATGACATACATATATGAACTTCACAATTAACTTTTTGTGATGTAAGGTTTGATTTTACCCATTCCCCAAGGTTCCAGCCCATGATACCTTGGGTCCTGCTGTTTTAGGTTAGTGGTGGTACATCATGATGTGATTGTATAATAAAGGAAGTGCACTTATCTGCAGTGGTCACAGAGCAAAGATAGACAGAGAGAAGGCAGAAAGGGTTTGGGATCCCATTAGCTCTTCAACAGCATATGTAACTAATGATATAGCTTACTTCTATTGAACCATCCCCCTTAAAGATCTCCTACTCCCCAAGAGCACCCCAGGATGAGAAATACCACATTAGCACCTAGGTTTTGGGGGACACTCTTGACACATACTAATTACCGTCTTATTGCTATTTGCTTATAAACTGTTTCAATTTTCCTAAAGTTTTTCCTTGCCTTCTTACAAGCTTAGATATCCCCTTAGTATAGCTTTCTATAAAATTTTAATCTATAGTTAAAATCTATAAAAATTTAATGTATATTCTTAGATGTTTCTATCAGTAACCAAGCTGCTTTTGGTTCATTTGTTCTACACAGATAGCAATTGCTGATAGGCAAGAAAGAGATCCTCCAGGGGTGGTACACCAAGGATCCCCTATCTCTGCCCTCTGAGAGCAAAGGTTACAGACATGCACAGCTGCATCTGGCCTTACGTGAATTCTGGAGATCTGATCCTGTCCTTATATTCTGTATGGCCCTCTAGTGTTTCAATGCTCACGCAGGACTGGGGGTCAGGTGTATCCTGGGAGCCTCAGTCCACTGGTGACAGAGCTGAAGCTCCCAGCGCTAGGGTATCTGAGACCCTTGGCTTTTAAAGCCTGGCAGCTCTCAGCACTAGGGTATCTCTTCAGCTGCCTCTCCTCACTGTTCCACCCGTGGCTACCACTACTCACACGAGTACCCGCTACAGTTGCCCTGTTTCTGCTGACACCAATGGTGCCACCGTTTCTTGTGCTACTGACTCTGCCTTTGTGTGACTGGTTCAGCCCGATCTATTCAAGAGAGAGATAAATGGTAGACAAGAAAAGATCATGTGAGAGAAGTCTTTTATTAAGCCAAATGTCACAACACCAGGGAAGAGGATGGCTATCTATCTCCTAGAAGCTTCATAAAGTGAACCAAACAGCCAGACAACGGATCCAGATCTCCACACAAACGAAAACTTTATACACCAATCCTAACATGTTCTTTCTGCATGCATCATGGCAGTACTTCTTTGAGGCCACAAGGCAAAGTACAAATCCTCTAGCCTAGGCAGGGTCATCTAGATTTCACCAAACTTGTGATAACAAATGCCTAGGGCAAGCTGCTATGGTTTACAAAAACAGCAGTGTCCCAAGTGGGACAGCAACAGGTGGGAGACCCTGGGCCACTGCAGGTGAAGGCCAGTCCCATGAGGGGTCATGGCAGGTGAGGAACGGCTAGACATGCCATGCAGGGAGAGCTTGGGTATAGTTTATTTAGTGAGTTATGCAAGGGAAGGGGAAGGTGGAGAGGGAGGGAGGGAGGGAGAGAGAGAGAAAGAGAGAGAGAGGAAGAGAGAGAAAAAAACAAAGAGGGGGAAGAGAGAGGGGAGGAGAGAGACATCAGCCCACTCTTCAGAAGAAAGAGAGCCCAGGTTGAAGGAAGTGGAAGATCCCCCCAGAAGGGGGGTGTGGGCGGGACTTGTCCCTTAAAGGGACAGGATACCCAGGTGACAGGACTATAACAAAAGCTACTTGAAATAGTTGTATCAGTGGCCACAATTTTGGGAGCTAGAGTTGTGATTTAGCAGCAAGCAGCTGTGGTTGCCCTAGAACTTCCTCAAGGCACCCATGGTGCATCTGAAGCAGTCAGTGTTGACAGGAGAGCCTTTTAGCTAGCAGGTTGTCTGCTTGCCCTTTTCTGAAACAGACAAGGCAGGAGGGAGAAGTCTTACAGCTGTCAATCAGAGAGCCAAATGTCTCCCTCAACATCATAGTTACTTACTGAAAAAATAAACAGCAGAAGAAGTATTTACAATAAGGACTGATCATTAACATTAATAATGCTTTTAGCAGTGTTTAATGGTGCTCTAACAATACACTATATCTGCCCATCACTCATGGATCCTTCAATCACTCCCCTTTCTAAAAGATAGTCACATAACATATTATGTAACTGCAAATCTTATATAACTTTTTATATAGCTCAAAGTTCTCACCCTTTTCTTGATATGGTCAAGTTGAACTATCCTTAAGCAAACAAACAGTCATCTATAAATTCTTTAATAGAGTATTTAAAACTGTGAATGAATGACCTGTGCTTAGGAGCAGTGTCCATATCTTAGTTGAACTGTCTTTGAAAGGTACTTATTAAATATTTGCTTACAGAATCGAATAAAACATTCAAACCAATTAGATGCTTTTATAATGGCTACCCTTTGTTTCTGACTAGCAATAAGATTCATAAATATATCTATTTTCATTTTTAAGTATATAAGTCAGTGACTCTCATGAGATTAACACCACAAGCCACATATGAAAATCAAGACTCATACTTTGCCAGTAGTCTCATGAGATTAAAATGACAAACCACAGAGTCCTAATTTCCTATTGCTCTGACAAGGTGGTGTAGAAAGATTCTATTTCCAGCATCTTCATTTTTAAAAATAATCCCTAAATATATCCTAAAGAATGGTGGCTCTTCAAAGACCACCATAAAACTTCAGTTCAGAAATAAAGATTATTCTTCTCTAGTAAACTGATGATGATCAGCACGTCCTGTGTGTTTGATTCCCTGTGACTTGGGTCCAAAATAAATCAATGGATAGTCAAGCAAATAGAATAAATATTTTAGATTCTGAATTGCCCTCATGCAATGTAGTCCTCTAACCTAGCAATAAACAAACTACTCTTTAATTATTTCCTCACTCTACAAGTGCTAAAATTAGGCTTGGATGTTTTAGACTGTGGAGCAAATGAAGTGACTGATGTTCCCATTTCCTGGGGTTGTGGCAATGGCCCAGCATTTAGATCGCTGCCAGCAGGATACAAAACAGCATAACTCCGTGGCTGAACATGGAAGCTAGGGGAACAAAGAGACCTTGCAGCCTGTGCCTAGCTCAAGCAGGAAATTTCGTTCTTGAGACAAGTTAGAAAATAAAAACTATAAAATGAGAGAGGACAGAGATAGTGTAGTCATAGGTGGCTGGAAGGACTAGGTGAGACTTTGAAAGGCGACTTGTGTATCTACTAAGATCTCCCTCAACTGAATATGGTGGGGCCCACCTGTGATTTTAGCAACGGGGAGGCTGAAGTAGAAGAGCTGCAAGTTCAGTCTGAGCTGGGATACATAGCAAGATTTTGTCTCAAAAGGGCAATAAATAAATAAATAAATAAATAAATAAATAAATAAATAAATCCCATCCTAACTTCAGTTCTAAGGTCTAAAACTATAACATTTTTAATCAAACACTTCCTTAAATGGTATAGGAGTTCCTTCTGTTTGTGTGTTGCTTTCATAGGATAATGAATAAAGACACTGCCTTGGCCTAGTTGATAGGGCAGAACTTAGGTAGGCAGAGAAGACACAACTGAATTCTGGGAGAAAGAAAGCAGAGTCAGATAACCGCCATGGCACCACCAGAATCAGACATGCTGAATCTTTCCCTGTAAGCCACTGTCACATGGCGATATATAGATTAACAGAAATGGGTTAAATCAAGATGTGAGAGTTTAGCCAATAAGAGGCTAGAGATGATGGGCCAGGCAGTGATTTAATTAATACAATTTCTGTGTGGTTATTTTGGTGTAAGCTAGCCGGGCTGCTGGAACAAACAAGGGACCCTCTCCTTGTAACACTTAAACCAAGGTCTGGTGCTAATGTACTATTTGAATGAACTGGATGTCACCAGTCACCTGATTGGGACTTCCCTTGCTCAATCTGGATGAAAATGACAGATAAGGAGAAGGTCTCCCAGAACTAATGCAGTAGATAACCAAAAATATTTGTTTTATACTGGAGGTAGGTCACTTTAACCAATTGGAAAGTTCTAAAAGTAAAGGGGAGAAGTACAAGAGAAAGTACAGTTAAGAACCAGAACCAGCCTGGCCCAGTTGCAGAGGCTTGCACATAATCCCAGCTACTCAAGAAGCTGAGCCAGAAGGACCTAAAAGGTTCAGGTCTTGCCTGAACTACACACAGCGAGTTCAAGACCAGCCTGGGAAACTTAGTGAGCCCCTATCTTAAAATTAAAAGTAAAAATAGAGGTGGGGAAGAGGGAGCTTTGACAGTAGCTCAGGGGCAACATGCTTGTCTAGCATGCCCAAGGCTCTGAGTTTAATTTCCAATACTAAAAGAAGCATAAAAGTCATCAAGGACTTTAAACGCCAGCCAAGGAAATACTGTACCCATAATTCCTCGTTTGCAAAAGTAGTGATTCCACTCTCTCTTCTTCCCTATATAAGCTGTTGTAAAGCTCAAATATGAACATGTTTATGTGGGAGCTGCACCTGGAGAAGACAGGTGGCCGAAGGACAGAAAATGGTGAGTGACACTTGCCAGGAGTCACAAGAGTATATGGTGTGCTGGATGCTCTTCGGAGCATGTCACATATGCAAACCAGTACCATCTTTGCCACACACTTCCCAGAAGAGGAAGCCAGGAGGTAGTGCATGCTTAGGGTCCCACAGCTAGCGAGCCAGAGAGGATAGCTTTCATCCTTAGGAGTGTAGCTCCAGAGTCTGCAGTCTGAAGCAAGGGCTGCCCTGTCTCTGAGAGCTCACCTCGACTATTTTGACTTAGCAGAAAAATATTTCTGAGTTGATGATGTTGCTCACTTGGGAGAGTGCTTCCTCCCCATGCACAACACTCTGGGTTTCATGCCTAACAGTCCATAAAACTAGGTATGCTGACATACTGTCTGGGGTGGAGGCATGAGAATCAAAAGTTCAAGGTCAAGTCTTAAGGACAAAATAATTATGAGGCCAATCAGGCAAACAGCAAACCCTTCCCTTTCCAATCAAGATTCATTAAACTCCTCACTTGATTCTGTCTCTGTTTCTGTGTCTCTGTCTGTCTCTGTCTCTCTCTCCTTTTATGGATCTTCCGCTACTTTTTTTTTTAACCACTAACTTAATTCTGTTATTTTGGCTGCTTTCTTGGAGGAGGGGAAGGGGAACAGTAAGCTATAAACATAAAGTGTCCTCCGAATTGGAACCTGCTGGAACCTGCTGTGGAAGATGGGGGAGCAGTTCCCTAAATTGGAGAGTGGTTTCTGTCTCATCATTCAGCACAGGGCTTTTAAGAACTCTCTGGGGCAGAGGGCTGCTAAAGGGAGTGAATGCACCATGGTGGACGGTGTCATTGCAGGGCTTTGTCACCTTACCTGCCTAATTGTCCCAGGAGGAAGAACTCAACTTACATGTCTAGGAAAAGCAGAGCTTTGGGGTGACTGGGTCCCTCCAGCTATGTAGTACCTTCTGAGGTCCTGGGCTTTCAAGGGCTCCTGAAAAAAATCCAGCTTGTTCAGTTTGTTCTTGCTCTGTCCTTGGGCGTGGAAGCGCTTTGCAAACTGGAAGCCAAACAGATGTTTGTGTGACCAACTATCGCAGAGGGAATGTGTGGAAGTCTGGGACTTTCTCTTCAGCTGGACACGAAAGAGCATCTCCACTCTGCAGGTGGCTGGGTGCAGCCTTGTTTGCCTTCTAGAAGGATTGCCAAGGTTAAGGAGCACATGGGGGCTGAAACTGGGCTTCCCAGCGTTCTTTAACCCACAGTTTCATAAGAAGCTCTACTGCTGCTTCTGATGAGGCGTTCACCCTGCACTCCCCAGGTCAACACCAGGTCAGGACCAACTTAGAGAGTTGATTGGGCTTGCCTTGGCCAACAACAACACACACACACACACACATGCACACACACACATGCATGCACAAAAAGGACCACAAGGAATTTTTATTTTCTCCAATCCAGGGTCAGAGTCATAAGCAGCTGCCAGGAGTCCCTATGACAGCCCCTCTGCCACCAGGAGATGCTGGAGTGCATACTGCCATTGAACCTCTGCAGGCTTCTGATTGAGAATCCAGATGCTCTTACCCTCTAGGTTCTTAGCAGTGACATTTTTCTAAAAAGGCAATTTGTCAGCCTGTTTTGCTTATTCGAAGAAATCTCCAAAGCTGAGTGGAACACCTCATGGTTTTGGAAGTCACTGACTGCTACAAGAGAGCCACACTACCTTGGGGTAGGCAATAAGATTGATGGAAGATAGGGACCAGAGCTCCCTTCTAGCAGAGTTACCTGGCTAAGCTTTGACTTCAGGGGAAGCTGCCATCCATCTAGTTATGGGTCTGAGTCTCCATGGAGAAAAGTCCCCCCCCCACTATCAGGGACCCAATAGGACTCCAGAGCAGAGGGGAGAGAGAGAGGGACACTGGGCCCGGGCCCCATGAGCTCTTGGCAGATTGGATTTGAGTAGTTCTGTTTTCTGCCAGCATAACTAAGGACTCAAGTGTGGACTTTTTGCAGAGAGAGACAGATGTCATCAAATACTGCAGATATTCTCCTAAGAGGACAACTCTTACTTAAATTAGGGGATTGCTTAAAAACCTCCCAGGCCCTCCCAATAGCACTTTCCTGTCAACCCCAAGTATTCAGTGGTTCCTGTTTAATTCCTATCAACCCAAGTCAGCAACCAGCTATAGAAGCTTCTACCCTTTCTTTCTTTCTTTCTTTCTTTCTTTCTTTCTTTCTTTCTTCCTTCCTTCCTTCCTTTCTTCCTATCTATATTTCTTTCTATCTATCTATCTATCTATCTATCTATCTATCTATCTATCTATCTATCTAACTATCCATCCATCCATCTATCATATATCTATCCATCCATCATCATCTTTTACTCCTACTTATTCTCTCCTCTCTCTGGATGTGCTCTATTCTCTGCTTCTGCTATTCTTACTATGTTTTCTCTATTCTCTCTCTCTCTCTCTCTCTCTCTCTCTCTCTCTCTCTCTCTCTCTCTCTCTCTTCTCTCTCTCTCTCTCTCTCTCTCTCTCTCTCTCTCTCTCTCTCTCTCTCTGCATATTTGCCTCTCTCTTGCAGATAGCCCTGGTCATGGTCAGTCTACTTCTTTATCTCTCTGCTCTGAATGCCGCCAGATGCCTCTAACCTACAATGGAAAACCTTCCCCTTAACCATGCCATGGAGCAGTCATATTGGCAGTTCCTTTACTGGGCTTTCTCGGATACATCTGATGCTGATACTCTTGAATATACATCCCGGCTCTATTTTTGCCACTTTAACGTTTATCTTCCTCCCAAGTTGCTTCTGCAGTTGCCTTGGGCTCCAGGGATGGCAGAAATGATTGACAAACATCTTAAGACAAACAACTAAAACCACCTGCAAGCAGCAGCAGCAGAATGCTACAGAACAGATTCCCACTCAATGAGGATCATTGCTCTTGATGATAAGACTGGCCACTATGGTAGGACTCAGCATATCACCAGACCAGACTGTTCCAGGCAAGAGAGAGCAGTTATGTCAACCTCTGCTGAGTCTCTAGTGGAACCAAACTGATAATGACAGTAAAGCTATGCTCTTGATTGGGACTACCTGTTCTGTTTCTGTCTGTTACACATATCCAAAGACCCTCCTTCATCTTCTTTTCTAGAAAAATCTCAAATACTTCCCCCCACATTTCTTTTTCAGTGTTGGAATCTGAACCAGGGCCTTGAATTTGTGAGGGAATACCCTGTTCTTATTAGTCTTACAAACAGACCTGGGGGCCACTGATCTCCCTTTTTTGTTCTTCCCTAAGTGATCACATTGCTTAAAAACCTCTATTTTCTGCCAAAAAGGAAGTTTCTCTTTTGCACCATCCACAATGGTACCCAACCTGCACATCACTACCTTCCCCACTACTGCATTCAAGCTGCAACTACTGCATCTTCCTCTTAGTCCAACTAAGCCGTGCTGAATGACTGGCCCATCTGAGAAGTTCGTTGTGACAATACTTGCTCTTATAAAGTATGCCGAGAGTTAAGCTACCATCCTTTATCCAGAGCGTGGGTAGTTCTGGCCACTGTGTGTACTAGGTTATAATATATATTATTAGAAATTTCAATCTACTGATTTTTCACCAAAACTAGCAGGGTCTATTTTTGTTTTGCTTGAGTTAGAGAATGGTTCCTTACATGGCCTTCTTGGTTACAATGCAGTGTAAAAAGAGACTGCGCCTTGGTTTCCCAGCAGCCCAGACCCAAATCATCACACAGAAACTATATTAATTACAACAATGTTTGGCCAATAGCTTAGGCGTATTCCTAGCTAGCTCTTACATCTTAAATTAACCCATTTCTATTCATCTGTGTGTCACCACGAGGCTGTGGCCTACCGGTAAGGTTCTGGCATCTTTCTCCATTGGCAGCTACGTGGCATCTCCCTGACTCCACCTTCATTCTCCCAGCATCCAGTTCAATTTTCCAACCTAGCTCTAGTCTGCCCTACCATAAGCCAAAGCATCTTCTTTATTGACCAATGGTAGTAAAACATATTCACAGCATACAGAGGGGAATCCCACATCAATGTAGGGAAATAAAGTACCATGGCTTACCCATTGGGTTCAGAAGGAGTTCGCATTGCTTTTAGTTCACTCATTTGCTCTATAGAATAGTGGAGAGAATGAAGGAGAAGGTAATCCACCTGCACTAGGAACTGTGGCAGGGCTATGTGAGTGATTTGGAGTGGGTGACTTCTGGGAAGGGTTCAGAAGTTCAAGTCCACAGTTTCAACAGCATCTACACTTTGGGGGTAACTTGGGGAAGGTGAGAATAGTCCTAGCGGAGGTCAGTAATGAAGATCTGTAATACCACTGATTAAATTTGTTTTAGGAAGGAGAAAGCAAACTTCTAGGTACAGAACTGGGTCAAGGGTAGTGTGGCCAACAGACCAACTGTGTGATAGCCGGGGTGGGGGTGAGAAACCTAAGAAGAGTCCTTTAATAGCAGATGCAAAACAAAAGGTATGAAAATGCCCTAGAAAAAGAAAACTTGAATTACTTTATGATTCCATTGGCCCACCTCTGAGGGTAAACCCAAAGGAAATAAAATAAGCATATTCAAATCCAACCACATTCATTGTGGCATTGTTCATACTAGCCAACCTGTACACTCAACTCAAGCTTCCATGAAAAGATGAACAAATAAAGGAGATATGATGTGGCTACAAAATGGGACATCATTCATCTGTAAAACAAACAAACAAGCAAACAAAAACAAAACAACAAGAAGAAGCAAGCCACCATCCAGAAACACAAATGATCCTACACGCATATGATAAAGGAAGTAAGCCAGCCAAGAAGATGAACTACCACACTATCTGCTGTATATGAAACTTCAAAAAATATCAAACCAAGAAAAAGAGACTAAAATAGTCACTTCTTAAAGGCTTGAGACTGGGGCAACAGGAGATTTTGATGAAAGTATTCAAATTTTTGGTTAAATATAAGGAATGAGCTCATCACACTTATTATACAATGTGTTAGCTGGTTTTAATACTGTCATATATCTGAAAATTGTTTACTAGATTCTAAATATTCTTACCACATATATATAAAGACACACATACTGGCTAAGCAAAAATGGAGACATTTATTACTGCTAACACCAATGATTTTCCCCAGGCTGAAGATAAATAATATCAGACAGGAACTAGAACCCACAACATAAACACCAAAAAGGAGAAATCAACAATTACTGTGAAAGACCTTGCTTCATTTCTATGTATAATTTTCCTAAAAGAAACTGACAATCTAAAGCCAAACTATAACCATCACAAGAAGAGTTCTATAATATTCATAGAAGAAAAAATTATATCTAAATACTCTAAGGGCTAAAAACACCCATTTCTGGAGCAAACACATAGAGCAACCAGACTTTGCTGTATTAGTGTAGAGAACATGAAATGGTACAACTGTACCCTTGGAGAAGCTGTTTGTGGTGGGGATAGAAAGTTGGCTCAGTGCTTAAGAGCTCACACTGCTGTTGCAGAAAATTTAAGTTTTGTATCTAACACATACATAGCCCAGAACACAACAGACCATAGCTCTAGCTTCAAGGGATCCCGCACCTCTGGCCTCTATAGGCACCTACCTTCAGGGGGCACAAATCACCACATCCCAATACACACACACGCACACACACGCACACACACACACACACACACACACACACACATACACACACATATATGGTTAAAATAATAAAAATAAGTATAATGTAGGAAACATGAGGATTGTTTTACTTTTATTAATATCAAATTCATATACAGTGATTACAAGACACAGGAGGAATCCAGGTCTCATTACTAGCTGCTTCACCCTTCCTGCTGGGGAATAAGCTCTCCAGCAGGAAGAATTTATTTGGAGAATAACCCTGTTCCCAAAGGGCAAATCAGATGAGAACCAAGTTGCCAGCCACATGTGCTCCTATGGCTCACTGCCCACTCAGCTACATCCAAGAAAACATGTGCCTCTTCTCTTCAGATTTTATGGGGTCACATACCGCCAGAGAAGACCATGCCCATTGGGCCAAGCCACCCCAATACCATTGGGTTATCAGACCAAATTTTCACAACATTCACCCTTTTTGTCTAATTAAGAATGTTCTAATCCTAACATAAAACTATATACAATAATAACTATTACCAACTGTTGTCCATAAGAAAGAAAAGGTAATAACCTAAAAAAATGAAATCACAAGCAACAAGAACAATATCAAGTGAGAAACACATTCTAGATGTCTAAACCACAGGTAACTGGCAAATTACAGAGATATTTCAATTGTTGTCCTTTTTTGAAGAATCTAAATTTTGTACCTAACATGTCCTTTGCTAAGATTTGGAAGAACTATAACTATAGCTGTCTAGACTTCAACCCTACCAAATACCTGTGAAGGAAAATAATATTACCTAAGTAAGCAGAAAGTCCAAGTAAATGACTTCCAAAAATACAAGAAATTACAGAAACAATTGGCTGCCTTCACAGTCACCCAAAATTTCTCTGCTATGTTGCAGCATCCAACTTTGACTATAGGCCTAGAACATCTGACAGACCATTTTCAGAAGCAGGGAAATTTGAAGGACTTCCTACCCTGTCTTGGCAAAGTTTGACAGTCACTTTTCTTTGTGTCCTGCTGGTCCATGTTGGACAGTGTACTTACTGTTAGTAGTTGAGGCAAGAGCAGTTTCTTGCTGAATAGGCCAGCTTTGCCAAAGGAAAAACAAACTCCATATGGAATGTCTTTGGTACCCAATTATCCTCTCAGGAGTAGATTGGTGCTGTCAGGAGCAGATGTGTCTCACATCAAAAGAATTTTAAGTTATTAAAGTAATTTAAATATCATACTCTGTAGGTCTTTGAAGTGTTTGAAGATCATCTGTCTATTTGGAACATATTTCTGCATTTCTGCCTACCTAAAAATTCAACTAACATGACTATAAATTTGACAAATATGGGCGATTATTAACCTTCTTCTTAGTTAATAAAAAATTCTTATTAACTTAATAGCTTAAGGATGAAAGTTTCACATAAAAAAACAAATAAGCTGTAGATTCAACACCTTATGCAAAGATAGAAACAGATGTATGGTATAAGGACAGTAACATTGAATTTGTGACAATATACAAAAATATCTTAACCAGAGGTAGAAATGTATAATGCAATATGAGAAAAATAACCTTAATTTGCAACACTATACAAAAATATCCTAAAGAGAAGCACAAACAGCTATTGTGAAGAAGGAAGCAGTACACAAGAGTGTGCAAGTATCTCTGGAGTATGCAAACCTTTGAGGACTTTCTCTTTATCCATTATCCCATTTACTGACTAGATGTAATTTTGGTGTTTAACTTTTAGAGTTCTTATTAGATTCTACACATTACTCCTCTGTCATCTGGACAGTTGACAAAGATTTCCTTCTATTCTGTAGACTTAGTGGTTTCTTTTAAAGCTACACTTATATTTATTTCATCATGCAAAGTTGCAATTATCTGCTGAAGAGAGATGAAAGCATATGTCAAAAAAAAGATATTACAAGGATTTTTATAAAATACTTCTTAGTGATTTTATGAAATACTTCTTGGTGATAGCAAAAAATAGTACAACTAATTACCACCAATATAGCAAATAAAAGACTAATTTGTGGGAAATTGATGCATTTATGAAGTAACAGGATCAACTGTCAAAAATCATTCACTGACACAATCCTACTCCATGCTATGGAACTAATAGTGATTATTAGCTGCTAGGAGAGAGGGAGTCAGTTTGCTCCAAGATGGTAAGCAGACTGTACTCCAATAGAAGACTCCACATCCAAGAAGATTTGAGCAACACAAATTTGTCTTGAAGAATTAAAAAGAATTATTTAAAGGACACAAAGTTATGTACAGAGGGTCTAGGTAATGAATCAGAAGAATAGAGGGATGGTGAATACGATCAAACATTGCATAAAACTCTCAAAGAACTAATTTAAAAACATCTTTTGGTGAATGGAAGAAGCCAGTCATATGAGAGTAGAAAAATCATGAGATTCTACTTAAGGGAAATTCTAGAATAAACATTACTAATTTGTTAAGACAATTATTAGAATACTAGTCCCCTGGGACCAGGAACTGAGAGGAGACTGAAATTAGAAAAAGTGTGGGTCCTTTGAAAGCCACCTTTGCCAGTTCCAGACCAGGGCCCCTCTTTGTTCCTGAGACAAATATTCTGTCAAAGGGAGACCATTACAGAAAATCACAACTGTACACAGTGCAAAGATCAATGGATCTTGGGGAGCCATTCCCAAGGGATACATCTACATCACAGCTCCTGCATTGATAGATCTAAGACCAGATCACAGAAGAGGTGGCAGAAACGATCCAGATGCCATGAATCTGCTGTGAACCAGTCTTTCCTAAAAATGGTTGCAGAAATAAGATCTGAACAATTGTAACATCAATAGATATGCTAACACAGAAGGAAGAGACTGTCAAGGGGTCCCACCCTTAAAGGAAGAACTACAGGCAACCAAGGATTGTAGAGAGAGGAGAATTAGCCTCTCCCAAGGAGGAGCCTGCTTGTTGGTTATCCAATACAGAGTGGTCAGCCATGAAACAATGTACACAAATAACAACAACAACCCAGCAGGCTGTGTTTGCATATCTATATCTATCTATCAATATATATTCAAAAGAAAACATATACTTTTTTTTCAAAGAAAAGAGCCTATTATTTGGGGGGTGGGATGTGGGAGGAGTTGGAGAGATGAGATTCAGGAGGGCTAGAAGGAGCAAAGGGAAGAGGAAAGTAATATTATTGTATTTTAATTAAGAATGTTAAAGGAAGGGAGGGAGGAAAGGCTTTAAAGTGTGACATCAGAATATTCTTCAAAAATACTGAAATTTGTACATTGCTAAAGACTTCAAATTGAGCTTTCAATAAAGAGTTCAAGTTGGTTTTTCATTTAAAAAAAGAAAAAATATGGATTGACAAATATGTGGGCTTTCCTTTTCATTCTTTTTTTCTTTTCCAGACAGTGTGTAGACATGCGGCCCATGTGGCCTTAAGCATGCCATTCTCCTGACTCTGCTACCTGAGATATAGGTGTGTACTATCTCATCCAAGGAAAATGTTTCTCCTTTGAATAGAGATATTAGTTTCATGAACTATCTACTTGACAGATTCACTGTTGTCTGAGGTTTTCTGTCCTGCCCAGTTCCCGCAATCATTAACTCCCAAAGAAATCACACAGAGGTCTACATTAGTTATAAACTGATTGGCCCACTAGCTCAGGCTTCTTATTAACTCTTATAACTTATATTAGCCCATTATTCTTATCTATGCTAGCCACATGGCTTGGTACCTTTTTCAGCGGGGCAGTCACATCTTGCTTCTTCTGTGGCTGGACAGGATTCCTGAGGAATGGGCTTCCTTCTTCCAAGAATTCTCCTGTTCTCATTGACTTGCCTCTATTTCCTGTCTGGTTGTCCCTCCTATACTTCCTGCCTGGCTACTGGCCAATCAGCATTTATTTAAAATATAATTGACAGAATACAGACCATGGTCCCACACCACTTCCCCCTCTTTAAAAACAAAAAAAAACAAAAAAAAACAAAAAAAACAAGAACATTCATAGTCCATTTTTTTGTGAATGTGGTTTTCCAAGCTACTTTCTGCTGGTTGGGGGCGCTGATAATCTTATGGGTATCTAAAGAAAATTTAGAGTTATGATCAAGTCCTGACTGGAGTATCCTGTGAGGCTTGATCATCTTAGGCAGCATATACTTAAAATTTATGATTGTCAACCCCTACACCAAAGGCTCAGGAAACATCTCAGAAGAGAGACAGAAGCCCAGGAAGTCTGATGTGACAGGAAAGTTTCATCCATGAAGTATCAACAATATGGTTGCCTAAAGAAGACCTGAATAATAACAGCACCTGTTGACATGCCAGCATGGATGAGGAAAATCCCATAAGGATGGTTTTGCTTCCTTCTCCATGACGACATCTTCATATTGTCTTTTCAATCTGTGTAGAGGAAAAAAAATAGGCCCTGTCCTCAGAAATAAAAGCTCTTGGAGGAAGCTATGTGAAGAACCAGGGGCATGACCAGTCCTTGTTGAAGAATGTGGCCTGAAACTCAAAGCTACCAGCCATCTTTCAGGCAGAATAAATGGCATCTGGAGCCACCACAGGATCACACAACAGAAAACGATGGTGGTTGTCAGTGCTGTTTAGCTCGCAGATGGGTGCGTGGGCACCACAGAGGCATATGTGAAGTACCAGCCCTGAAACTTCACATCCACTGACCGTGTCACCAGCTCTGAGTGTGTACTGCAGCACTCTTGGCCCTGCTGATTCTGCCTTTGTACACAGCTCTTTGCCTGCCTCATCAGCCCAGTGGGTTTGAAAGTTCAGAAGATATACTAAACATGACTGACCAAGTATAAGCCATGTGGACACACTGAAGCCAGGAAACAGGAAAGTGGGATGGACACCTGCTGTCCTTTGTCCTCTGAGGGAAAATGGGGTCTTGTAATTGTACCTGTCATTTGTTGTACATTTTAGAAGTGTCTCGAGTACACTTCCTGTCCACTCAAGTAATATTGTTTCCCTTCTCAGATCTTTGATGGAGTTGAAGATTAAATAATTATAGTTACCTTCCTCACAATTTAGCCAAGCTCAATTTCAAATGCAATAGTTAGACTCCTTAAAATAGAATGTTTAGTAAAACTTTTGTTATGCATTCCTTGCTGAATATTGTTTATTGTTTGTAATTTTGTATTTGGCGTCTGTTCCTATTGTATATAGCTGTGTTGGGTTTGGATTGATCTTGTTTAGACAAAAGGGGGAGATGATGGGTAAAAAGCCATTAACCAATCACATCAAGTTGGGGTGTGGCCACTTGGACCCCAGGTAGAAAATGGAAAGAACACAGGTGTGCTCTCTAGGTCTCTCTCCATGTGGTGTTCGCGGGACGATAGGACAGGACTTCGGAACTCCCACCCATTGTAGCGTGAGTCTCCCCCCTCTTTTCAGTCATTAAAAATACCCATTCTTTTTGAGCTGGCTTGGTTATTTACCGACACACAACAGTATTATCCTTCTACTGAGTGAAATTTTGTTTCATGTAATACAAAACTTCAATGGTCATAAGACCATAGTACTTCTAAAGCAACTTCATGGAGAGATTAAACTTTGAGATGCTGAAGGATTTAAATTTTAACTGATGGAAGTTGTAGCCAGGGAATAAACCTAAGCATAACACAGGTATTAATTGATGAGCCATAATTTCTACTCTGCAATGTAGTCAGCTTTATCAGCTGGCAAACTCTTTTAAGCCGATGTCCTTCTCCTGCTCAAGTCTAGTTGCTACTTCTACTCAGGAGAAACCTAACTATGGTACTTATGAGGCCACCATGCTGAGAAGTCCCTGCTACTTAGATTCCTGCCGTCTTTGTCCCTGCCACCACATCTGAACCCCTCCATCAAACCAAGAAAAGACATCGTGGAAGATATCTCTAGGATAAAGGAATCATTTTGGTCTTTTTGGCTCTGTAAAGCTGTCTCTGTGGTGGGGCCTGGTGAGCCTGAAGATGGATGCAATCTCATTCCCTGAGCTCATCCTAAGGCGCGCATCCAGCATCTGCCCTGAACGCACCAGTCACCCATTCTCAGATGTTATTCTTTCCAAGCCTCTGACCATCTGGCCAAACCATTGGCCACTGTCCAGGAATTAGATGGAGATAATTGCCTGGGGCAATGTCTCCTAGATAATTAAGCACACCACTAACATCTGTTCCCGGGAGAATCTTTATACTTTATGAGTTTGGGGACCACCCTTGAGTGGTGTTCAGACACCTCAGCAATTTAGAACCCGAAACATCAACTGTCCTCTTGCACACACTGAGCTGTGAATGTGAAGAACCACAGAAACAAATCCACTCTCCCAGGAACCTTATCGAGGGTGTGGGCGGGGCCAGGGTGGGGCCAAGGCGGGGCTTCTGCCTGCAATTTCAGTTTGAAGGACCTGGGAGCTACGAGCATGTGGCCCACGTGCCTTCTGGTCCTGCCCATTCTACTACCACTGGAAAAACCCATCAAGCCACAGAAACACTTGGGGTGTGTACCCAGCACTCCCACCCCAGGTCTAATTCCAACACAAACAGAGACCAGCAAAGAACATCCTGCCTCTGTGGTGGGTAGAGACCTACAGAAATTCAGGGAGGGAGGAAATGCTTTAGAAAAGGCTTCATTTTTGAGAATTCCAGTTTCTGTAACTCCTTATTAACCACATCTTGGAGGTTTGATATCATAGATCGACTATCCCGGTGGCCTTTTAACCCTAATTAACCCACTAGCCCATTTGGTACCCCGACTTCATTTAACTATGTGTTGCAGCTTATAAAAAAAAATATGTGGCCTCGTGTCTGGTCAAATACTGAACATTCCATAGTTCTTGCTTGGGCCACTTCCTTCCCTATGGAGCCATTGCCTAACTTTTCCAAAGCTGATATTAATACCACAGAGCATTATAATGTAGTTATTTTCATGGAAGGCAGGGAGGAAGTCACGTGGCATCAATTGATCCCGCGGGGTCCCTTAAGTCTCCATTTAGCATGTTGTTTTTATTCACGGCAAGAGCAATGGGCTGGAAATGGCAAGGAAGCCTCTGTGACTGTGCTAAGTGAGTAATTATTTTCTAGAGCTTGCGTGGGGCTAATGAGTCAGTATTCTTCTTAAGTGTATGAAGGCAGGGTGTAGCTGGGTCAAAGGCACATATGCATTTTCTTAAATACACACACGCGCACGCACACATACACACACACGTGCACACATGCACATACAATCCATTTGCCCTGTATTAACCTGTTCTATGACGCGAGCTTATTAAAGGGCCAGGACATGGAGAACTAAGTCATGTCTTTGCGGTTTTAAATTTGAAAGAAAGGAATTCAAAAGCTCCCAAGCATAAAAAGATAAATTTGGTCCTATTTAAATGAGTGAACTATAAGGGTTTCGTATGGAAGCTTCAGTACCAATATGCTCCATTATTTTGTATTTATATCATAAATGTTACTTCCCACACCCACATGCAGCATGTTAGAACAACCATAGAGTGAACGAACGCCAGTCTGAACTCCCCAGAGGAACCCAAGAAGCAAGCCAGAGCTCTCACAGGACCTTCCCAGGGCGTGGGGCTCACCTGAGTTGGATGGGTGAGAACGACACATTTCAGTATGTGCCAGTCTCTGCCAGTCCCTCTGCTCTGCTCAGCTCACTGCGGTCCTAATTGCCCCGCGGCTCTGGGGCAGTGGTTCTCAACCTTCCTGGTGCTGTGACCCTTTAACACAGCCCCTCGTGTTATGGCGGTCCCCAAGTACGAAGCTATTTTTATTGCCACTTCATAATTATAATTTTGCTACTTTTATGAATTGCAATGTAAACATCGGATATGCAAGATATCTGATATGTGACCCATGGGAAAGAGTGGTTCCACTTGCAAAGGTTTTGCCACTCCTCGGTTGCTGCCCTGGGGCTTAGCCATGACTTCACTGTCTGCCGTGAGGGGATTCTGCTTTCCAGCCAACGGTTCGCACGGAAGCTAGCAAGAACGTAAGTTTTGCTGGCATGCCCTTGGCGGAACGATGTGAGAGGCAATGGTCCACTGCAGTGTCACAGCCTGGCAGGTGGTCCTGGGTGGCATCCAGAAGCAGGCTGAGCAAGTCATAGAGAACAAGCCAATAGGAATGGTCGCTCATGACCTCCGTATCAGTTGCTGCCTCCAAGTTCCCGCCCTGAAAACTCTAAACTGAAAGAAAGCCCTTCCTTCCCAAGTTGGTTTTGGTAGCAGTATTTATCACAGCAGCAGAAACCCAACCAGGACATATACAGGATGAAAAATCTCCCCTGCAGTTTCTATTAGGAGAATTCTTGGGTTCGCTGGCATGAGAAGTAGTTTGTTTTCCACAAAGACACATCAGAAAAATATCCGTTAACTAGTCTTCAAGATGGCAGTGGCCAGTTAGGCAGGGTGGCACACACCTGTGATCCTAGCCCTGGGGAAACTGGGACGAGAGGATGGGGAATCACATTTGGGTGACCCTGAGGCCAGACTGGGGTTCACACTGAGACCAAATCTTTAAAGTGAATACCTTTAAAAGTTGTGGCATGTGAAGCTGATATTTCTTGAAGACAATGAGGTGAGGAAAGGATAAAGCCACAAAGGATAACACAAATTTTCTCCAACAGGGAGAGTCTGGGTGATGCTTGCCTCAAAGGCCAGACATTAGTATGAAAATCTTCCTCAGTTTTTAGATAGCACTAATGAAGTTTTAGTCTTATTCAGTAAGCCAACAATAAAGCTAATAAACCTGTGGTTCCTTGATTTAGTCAGAACCAAAGTTCTTCCGTTCACATAGTACCCATTCACTCTCTGACCAGTAAATAAGTGTAAAGGGCTTTAGGACCACAGGTGTGACAATGGCTCCTGGGACACTGTAGCCAGAAGACTGTGTACATGCATTCCCACCAGAGTGCAGGATGTAAAGAGGCGTGGCTCTGATTGAGTCATCTGTGGTGCTGGAATCATGGCCAGAAGGGCTGCTTTGAACTGCCATCTCCCTCACAGAACGGGAGTCCATCACCTCCTGGACTGTGCCAAGCTGGTGGAAGTTTAAAACCACTCTGTGGAGGAGCTGCAGTCTCTGGCTATTCTGCCTGAGCGGAAGCTGGGCACAAGCTAGCAGGGAATGAGGGACGTTTACTAATGACTCGGGTAATTATTCAGTTTGTGAATGGACTAAGGCCTTTGATTCTTTCTCTCTTTTCTCCTTAGTCATTTAAGGGCTCATAAAAGCCCTGTGAAGTCAGTTGGAGCAGGAAGTGAAAACTGAGCTCATCTGGTCTCTGGGGTTTCTTTTGAGTCATTCCAGTGACTGTGCTGAAGAGGAAATGATTGAACCCATTGGCTGGCTAGAGGCTGGGGCTCAACTGTGGATTCTGCTCCCCTACTGGACCACATCTAAATCAGAACAATGTTCACAGAAGCTGGGGGTGCAGGGCAGCACTGTAGGAAACACAAGAGACTTATTTGTCGGCTCCTTGTGTTTTCATAGATGCTGAAACGAGTGCTCAGAGAGCCAAAGGCATTACACTAATATCACAGAGCCATTTTACATAAAAAACCTGAAAAGTGTCATTTAAGATTTGATTAATAACACTGGCTATATTATACTGAATATTATATTGAATGTATATGTTGAACACGGATCTTCAGTAGAGTTTCATTTTGGACATTTCTAGAAACGGTTGTTTCCATTATGAATTTCCAAGACAATTTGTGAGTCGGACGGTAGTGATGTTTCAGTTCAGAGTATACCATCAATCACAATGTACTGGGAGGCAGCATGCCATTTAACATAGACACACACAGAAGGGACGGAGTAGAGCTAGCTGTTGATGAGAATGTAGAAATGTCTGCGCCACAGATCAGCCTGCCCCTATTCCTGTAGAGACCTTTTTAAGACTCATTTTAATTATTTTTAATTGTGTGTGTGCACGCGCACATGCGCGTGTGTGTGTGTGTGTGTGTGTGTGTGTGTGTGTGCATGTGTGCATGGGTATATACACCTTCAGTACAGGTCCCCTCAGAGGCCGGAGGTGTCAGATACTCTGGAGCTGGGGTTATAGGCAGCTGAGAACCAAATTCTGTGTTCTCTGTGAGAGCAGCAAATATTCTTAAATGCAGAGCCATCTCTCCAGCCTCATCCTGCTGAGATCTTAAAGGGCCATGGAAAGGCAAAGCCAGAGCTCCACATGGTGGGGGAGGGACAGAGGATTAGGAGCAGTGATGTCTTCATCTATTTCCTTCATCCCCTTACAAGGGCTCTCCTCCTCCATCTGGAAGGTGTGACTTTACATTTTGCACAGTCTGGAAGGAACATCTGTCTGCTAACACCTTGAGGCAGCTTTAATGTGTAATAAAACTCAAAAAAAATCATAAAACTCCACTGCTGATAAGGTTAGAGACCCTAGCACAAGAGAGGGCAGTGACAAAGGACACGGACAAGCCTTCTGCCAATTAGCCGGGTTCTCTTCATCTTGAGAGAAATCAAAAAAGAAATATTAGTGCTCTGTGAGCTAGAGGAAATTCAGATGAACCATCCCTAATGACAGCCTGCCACACGGATTTGTCAAGTAGCCATTGCAGAAAACAACAGGGCTAACATGGTTCCAGGGGGAAGTGGAATAAGAAAGGTAGTTTCATTTTTCTCTTGTGCAGAGGAGATGTCTTCCAGCTGTATGGGTGTATCAGAAATCTTACTATCCAGATTTACTTCTCTGTTCCAAATTTTGTTAGGCGTG
Source organism: Ondatra zibethicus (assembly GCA_004026605.1). Lineage (NCBI taxonomy): Eukaryota > Metazoa > Chordata > Mammalia > Rodentia > Cricetidae > Ondatra > Ondatra zibethicus. The sequence continues at coordinate 87,394 of PVIU01001072.1, read as the reverse complement.
ACACAATGTGCTAACGAAACTTGATGGGAAGAACACTTATGCCTGGAAATCAGGGAACAATCATTCTCTAATCCAAGATACTACATTTCCCAACAGAACTTGCTTGCTTGAAGAAGGTAATCAATCCAGTTTCAGAGCAGGTGGGACCCTGCCTCTCTGTCTGTGCTCTGATCTGCTTCTGGGAAAGTTGTAGGAGCTGGAGGTGTGATGAGAGAGAGAAGATAGAGGCTGAGAAGGTAGTTTCAGGAGGAAAGATGGCAGTTAGCTGGGCAAGTGTCTGAGAGGAGACAAAAGGCTTCCTGGGAAGCTGCTGCTCTCAAAGTTTTCAGAAAAGAAGAAACAACATTGAGCATCCCTCTGTCTTAATATAGAAGACCACAGAATCTCCAAAACAGCTTTAGGAGAGCTGCAGGACAGGGGTGGGGGACAGGATTGTGCACCTCAGAGGAAGTGGAAAGGGACAAACAGCATTGTTTGAATGTGGCTATGACAATGGTCTTCCTGGGCTCTCTGCTCTGGTCATCTGAACCTTTCTGACCCTGTGACATTTGATGTTAGATCTTCTAAAGAGGGGGAAGACCCTGTTTTGGAAAGAAAAGAACTAATTCCCTGAGTTATTCTGTTTCACAGTGAACTATTTAAAGCTGAGCTGTTCCTGCTTTGATTGGCCACGTTATTTGGGCAGATGAATAGAAACACAGCCGTGTTCTCTCCTCCTCCCAGAGTCCCTGTATCATGAAAGTGATAGAGCAGGACCGCCTGGCTTGGCTTGATAAACAGCAGAATTTTATAAAAGCTCTAGAAAACATGAGTGTAGAAAAGTCATCAGAAATTGATTTTTAAAAAAAGTAATACTCCAAGTAATTCAGAAGCCTTCCTTTTTCATTATATGATTTGGAGAGTGAGCCAATTTGCAAGTAAAATGTGACCCTGCCATGACACACACATTCAAAGGGTATGTTCCTTAACTGTAGAAACAGCCCACAGCATTGCTTCATTGTGTGGATGTAGGTCTAGCTTATAATTCCTGGTAAAGCATGTGGTTCAGTGTATTTAATCAGCCACTTTGAGAAATTGTTACTCTGTGACCTTTAAGCATTAACAGAGGTAAAAATGTGTATTGGTCATTAATTGCCATGTAACAAGTAACCCCCCAACTTGAATGTTTCATTCACCGAACACCAATCTCACAGTTTCTCTGAGAACCGAATTTGGACATGACTCGGCTGGACTTATTCTGCTACAGATCCACTTCGTCAGCTGGGACTGTATCCATCTCAGGCTAGACCAGGAGAAGGTCTACTTCTAGGCTCCCCCACAGGGATGGTGGAGAGTCTCCTTGCTCAGTGACTATTAAAAGAGGGTTTGAAGGAGCACACCTAGGAGGGAATCACAGTCATGCCCTAACCCAATCTCCGTGGAGACATCTGACCATTCTGCCACACTTGATTCCTCCAAGGGACTTATGGAGCTCGACCAAGCTGAGGAAGCCAGAACGATAGTGCGCTCTTGTCTATCTGCCAGTTTCTCATCCTCAGAGTCAACCACAGTGTGGACTGAAAATATTTGAGAAAAAAAATGCACCTGTGCTGACCACGTGAACTTTTCCCCTGTCGTGGTTCCTCAAACAGCACTGCAAGACAACATTTACATTGCATTAAGCTGACTGTGTGTGGTGGTAGCTCACCCCTGAGATATCACCCCTGAGGCTACGCAGTTTAATTTTCTCCCATCAAAGGACACAAACGGGCACAATGAAGAGATGACTCCATGGTTACTCCTGGAACACTGCTCTTGCAGGGGGCTGGAGCTCAGTTCTTAGCACCATGTTGGGCAGCTTACAACCACCTCAATACCTCCAGGTCCAGGGTATCTGCTGCCTTCTTCTGGTCCCTGAGTGGCACCTACCCTCACATGCGCAGACACACATATACACAGAATTTAAAATACAAAACAAAGCATTGATTTTAAGTATTAAAAGCAATCTAAGCAATACATAGAACACAAAAGAATGTGCATACGTTGTATGCAAATGCTGTGTCATTTTATATGGGAGACTTGAACACCCACACCCACCCATTTTGGAATGGAGGATATCCTGGAACCAACCCACCCCCATGGATATCCAGGGACAACTACACACAAGGACATTGAGACCAGGATTGAGGGAACACCAAAGGTGTCTTAGCTGGCTTCCTGACATAGAAAAGCTTCCCAAGGTTAGTATATAAAACCAGGCAATTTCTAGTTGGCATTCAAAGTGCTAGCTATGCTGAGCTCAGGGTGGCTTACACACAGGTAATTTCTAAAGGATCTAAAATGACTTGCCAAGCCTTGGAAACAATGTGTGACAGATTTCCTGTTATCCCCACCAGCATACCAAGGGGCTAAAGAAAAATGGTGTGCCCATACTGAGGCATTTGATCATTCTCCTCAGTCCGGGATACCCGTCAGTCATCTAGTGCATGCAGCCACTTGACACAGGGACTGCCTGCAGGTAGAACTCCATTCGGAAGCCTTGAGGCTATATCAGAACAATTTATCACTGAACATGCCCCATAGCATAATGTAACTGATCTTATCTCAGCGTGAGTGTGCAGGTGTGTGTGCGCACGCAGTTACGCGTGTCTCTGTGTGTCTGTGTATGTCTGTGAGTGTGTGTCCATGCATGCTTGTGTGTGTGCAGGTGCATATGTGTTTACATATATGTGTGTGAGTGTGCGTGTGTGTGCATGAGTGTGTGGGTGAGCATGTGTGTGTGAAGGATGATTAAACAAGCCCTTGGGAAAAGGATGGAAATCTTTTCAATACGTTGAAGTCCCCAACTTCCTACGATAACAGAAAACAAATCAGTCTCTACTTGGAAACTATGAATCTATCTGAATTAATGGGAGTTACAAACACCAAATGGACTTTAGAAATATCTAAGCAGATATTTTTGTGTGTGGAAGGTCATTGGTGGAGGTAGGATTACTTCATGCAGCTCAGGTTGCCCTGGAATTTGCTATGTAGCAGAGGTTGGTCTTACTGTACTTACGACTTCATTCAGTTCTAAAGTCTATCTCTATCCCATTTTATTTTATTTACCATTTTATCAAATTGGCATTTTTTGAGGTCGGTTCCCAACATAGGCCAGGCTGATCTAGAACTACTCTACAGTCCAGCCTGCTAAAATAATGCTTAAAAATACATAAATAGCTTTAAGACCCATTCTGTGAGAAGGAATCTCACTTTGACACTGCTAAAGTGGCCAAGAACCTGACACTAGATATACCATGGGCCTAGGGGGATGCCTATTACTATATTCTGCTAGTGGAACAAAGCAGTAAAATGACTCCTAGTCCTATTCCCATAGATCAGAACATAGCTCAGCCTCATCAGAGAAACTTCTTACAGCAGAAGAGTGTTAACACAGAGACCCACAACTGAAAATGCACAGAGAGCAAGAGACTTCGGGGCACTCAGACTTAAATATTATGTCTTCACCAAAGGCCTGCCTTCCGGGTTCGGGGATCTACAAAGAAGAGGGGTTGCTGGAAGACTCCAAGGAAACAGTGTCTTCCGGACAAGGATGGAGGCACCTATGAGCTCACAGAGGCTGTAGCAGCACGCACAGGAACGGCACAGGTTCAAGCCAGATGGGGCCCAGATCTGAGAGGGAAAAATGGACACAGGGTTCCACTCCTAACTAAGAAGCTATTTGCAATTAATACCTGCTGGGAAAAGAAAAATTAGTGTCCCCAGATAGAGCCACAACACTTCAGAGCAGGCCCTGGGGTCAAGAATAGTTGACCAACACACACACAAAAAAAAAAACCCAGAAATGATGTGTGTGTGTGTGTGTGTGTGTGTGTGTGTGTGTGTGTGTGTATGTGTGAGTGAAGGGGACTTTGTGTTCCATTTTGGCATTTTTGTGTATTATTTGGGTTTCTGTTTGTTTTGATTTGTATTTTTGGTTTGGTTCTTGTCACTTTAGGGAACAAGAGAGAAAGAACATGGAGTTGGTAGGCAGGGAGCTAGGGAGGATCCTGGAAGAACTAATATCAAAATATATTATATGAAATATAATGATCAAAATATATTATATGAAAACATTTTTAATAAAAAAATTTAAATAGGTACAAAGAACTTAAATGGTTAGCATTTGGTTGCCTAAATTATCAGGAAATGTGTTCCTTCAGATGTGCAAGGATTATGACTTAGAATTTGTCTCCTAGTCTCCAGAGCTCTGAGTGCAAGGGCAGTATTATATAAAGCATTGTCCTCTGATACAACGATGTCTAGTGCATTTGACACTTGTGTTACCTTTGAGTAGCTCAGGTGCACACAGCATCTGCCCATAAGCCTCACCACCTGTGTGGACTGCCAGCCGCTTCCTCCGACCCTGACACTCATGTTCCCCTCAACCCCAGCCCTTCCCGCTTCCCTTCCAGGAGAATGACATGATCGCCACTCCAGGAAGGCTTTGTTCTCCAGTATTTGAAATCCTCAGAACTGCTTCATTTACTTGTTAGCAATAAAGCAAAATTGCACAGTTAAGAAAATGGTTGAGGCTATAAAAGCGCTTGGCTCCTTTCCCTTAATCCAGAAGGTACTGTGTGTTCTTTGGATCCCGGACAACACTTTGGGCAGCTCCAGATAAGGTATCCAATAACTTCACTCCGTGTCCTCGTTTCTCTTGCCCTCATTCCAGAAAAAGTTGGACAGTTGCCTCCCAAATAATTTCATTGTGAGGGAAGTTATTATGAAAACACACTCCGCTGGTTTTCACTGACCTCCAAAACACACTCTCTAATTAAGTGCAAATGGGGGCCGACTTGGAGCAGGTTGTCTCTGATTTTGGACTTGGGAGCATTCTTAAAGTTTATGAACTCTATATGCGCGCTCTGTCTGCCAAACGAGGAATTTCTTATTTCATTTGGTGACTGCACGGAGGTTATATAATGCTTCTCCAAGAGCCCAGGATGCTGGAGATGAGTAAACCATCTGTCTACACTGAAAAGTGAAAAAAAGAAAAGAAATTCATTGCCCCCGCAATCTGTCTCCGGGCATAACTAATTATTTATCCAGAGGAATTTCCTCACGGCTTTTTATTTTAACATTGAGTTCCTACATAACCGTAAAATTTTACTGTACTAAGGAGGCAATGATCGTATTCATGGCCTCGTGTCTTTTTATAGGCGCCTACAGTTATTCAGCTTTAATATTTTAGGAAACCCAAGGACTTGACAAAGAGAAGTGTGAGAAGCGGTAGGAGGAGGCAACTTGTACCTCTCCTCTGGCATCCAGTCTTTCCCTCCCCGGCCAGCAGGGGGCAGTAGTAATAGAGACAGGAAGCTGCTGCTTAGACTATAAAGACACATAAGCAAGAGAAATGATGAAAGCTTATGGGGTTTCTCTGATCTCCTCTGGTCCTCCCTGGCAGGAGTAAGCCTCGGGTGGAGTAACCTCCTGGGCCGCCACCTGCTAACTTAGGTTATGGCAAATGTTTAGATGACAGTAGTAAGTGAGTCTTTGAGACCGCACTCTTTGCCAGGCTCTATCCAAGCATAATTTTACTCAATCTTTTGTCAAAGAGGAACAAAGTGAATATTTATGGTGTCTTAAAGGTGAGGAAACTGAGGCTTAAGGGCGTGTGTAGATTGTTCAAGGTTCCATAGCAAAAACTGAAAGCACCAACTGATGAAAGAGTACAGAGTGACCCAGGCACCAAGCCTCATCCGAACTTGTGGTTCCCTTGTTTGTATTCCTCAGTATTTTATAGCATCTTACTGGGTAGTTCAGGCTGGCCTCGAACATGAGGTCCTCCTGCTTCAGCCTCCTGAGAGGTAGGATTCCATGTGTATGTCCACATAGGCAGCTCATTATTAAAATTCTTTTACCTGACAAAACAGATGCAAGTATTTTTTAGTTTTTTGTTAATCCCAAACATGTAAAACTTGAGATACACAATCGCCAGCTGCGGTTGACCACATCTAAGTTAAACCATCCGAGTAAGCGACAGGACGATGTTCCCACCTTGCCTAACAATGGTGACATTATTGAACAATGTTATGAACTTGGGTGTTGGACATTCTCTCTTTCTTCCAATGGTGGAACTCCACACCACACCGATGCTATTTGCCACCCTGAACCTCTGTGGTTGTGTGAGTGCCTTGTGATAGTGTGACAGCAGAGGATTTCTGCTCAGGCAGGTGGGGTTCTATACTAAGCCCAAGCTCTTTGGTGTGAGAGGATTGATAGCTGAAGAGGAAAGAGGGTGAAGCAGGCAAATACAGGGGAACCCATTAGCCTGGCTCTGCTCCATAGGAGGCGCTCAGTCCCTTTGACCACCGTGACACTACATCAAAACTTGGAAAGCAAGGAGAGAACTCAAATGAACGTCCAGATGTTTTGGTTGTGGGTGCCGAAGGTCCAGATGTCTGACAAACTCTCAGAGAGTTAATTGTGTTTGTTGGTGCTCACAGGCAGCCTGGGTACGACATGATCACAGTCTATGGCTGAGGGCGGACGGAGGTTAATGTGCTTCCCATTCCTACACAGGCCCCTTTGTCACAAAGGAAAACTGCAAACGTGCTCGGACTTCCCCTTCCGTGCCTGCCGAAAACATTACTGGGAGTCAAAAAGCAACCGTGTTTTCTTCGGGCTCTTAAACTCTCTTTAAACATCTTAAATCTAAAAAGAGAGAAAAAGAGGTAATTGCTTTATTTCTTACAATTCTTTTCAGCTTCTAAAGATATCATGAAAATTCTAAATAGGGCCCAATTCTCTCCTATCTGTTTCTCCCTGGCCTATTATTGAAAATTAGCATCCAAGATTAACCAGTCTCCCTCTGTCAAATACTATGAAGTTATTCCTTTTTCATATGGGCTTAAGGTATGGTGTGTGTAAGTGACTCCACAAGAACATGAGATAAAGGGGATTATCAAATATTTATTGGGGAACACTCATGAATAACAAGGTAGAGAGCCTCTGAGGTTCTCTATTCTGTGGGCACTGGGAGCAGCTATCAGATCTTCAACCACCACCAAAAGAGAGCAAGCAAGCGAGCTCCTCCTCTCTCTTAAAAGCGATCATGTCCATAGACGGAAGACCATGCCCCTAAATTCAGTACCCCCAAAAGCTATGGGCTGAATGCATTTCCACAACAATTCCCCCTTTCATCTAAATAAAGGGTTGTAAAACTAGTACAAAACTATTTACAATATGGAAAAATATCAAGTATCGTCCAGGAGAAGGAAAAGGTAACAACAAACACAAAATAGAGCTCAACCATCAATCATAAAACACAAACACATACAGAATGTCCAGGCTATGGGTGAATAGGCAACTAACAGAGATTAATCGCTGTCTTATCCTGAGGAGTCAAAGTCTTCTACCTAAAATATCTAAGTTATGAGAGGATATTAACCATGACTGTTTAGTCTTCAACCCCATCAAAGACTTGAGAAGAAAAATAATATTACCTGAGTAAGCAGGAAGTGCAAGCAAGCAACTTCCAAAAGGTACAAGAAATGACAGAGACAGCTGGCTACCTGGAGAGTCACCCAAAATCTCATTAGCAACGTTGGGACAACTGGCTTGGCTGAGGCCTAGAGTATATGGCAGACCACTTTTAGAAGCAGGAAGAGTCTAAAGACTATCCTACCCTGTCTTGGTAAGGTTCCGCAGTCACTTTTGCTTGTATCCTGCTTATTCAGTTTAGACAGCGTGCAAACCATCAGCACTTGAGGATAGGGCAGTTCTTTGCCCAAAGACCAGTTTTGCCAAGAAGAAAATGAGCTCCAAGTGGAGTGTCTTCAGTACCCAACATTGTTTTGAGAATAGGTCAGTGCTGCCAGGAGCAGTAGTGACTAGTGTCAACAGAATCCCGAACTACTCAAATGCCATATTCTATAGGTCTTTGAAGTATTTGCAGATTACCTATCCATGCAGAGTAAATCTCTGTACATCTAAAGAACCTGACTAACATACCTACAGGTATGACAAACATGGGTGACTATTAACCTGTAATTCTTAATACCTATATAGCTTAAAGACTAGGGATTCACAAAATAAACAATGTATAAACAGATGTGCAGCAATGAAGACAATGACTTGGAATTGTAATAATATATGTAAATATCTTGATCAGAGGTAGATATGCATAGTACAATATGATAAAAATATCCTAAAATTGTATCAATATACAAAATATCTTAGGCAGAGGTAGAAACATACATATAATATGACAAAATAATTTTACATTTGTGCACAAATATTATAAACAGAAATAGGAACATACACAATATAACAAATATAATTTGAATTTGTATCAATATACAAATTTTCTGGCACAGGATTACAAAGATAACTTTACATATGTATCACTACACAAGAGTCTATACTGATGTAAATTGTCTATAATTAATAATTCACAAGTATATACATTAATCTACCTGTTATCACAAACCATCCATTTCCCCTTTTTTCTTTTCCAAAAAGAGGTTTTTGAGCCTAAACTTCATATTTCACCCCAACCCTACACAACTTATAACCAACCCCTAACATATGACAGTTATCCATAACCCTGAAAAGAAAAAATCTGTTGGGAGAGGGGACATTGTTTTCTAGAATTCCTTACACTTTTTATGGGGCCATGGTGTCTCTATGGGTTCCTGGATAAAGCTAAAAGGAAGATCTAATCTCAAGAGTACTGTCTGTAAGAAGTAGTACTCAGTCTCTGAGTAGTGGGTAGGGTTCTTTTTTTCTTTCTTTTCTTTTTTTTGCATTCTTAAGCTGAAGTTCTGGCCAGAGTGTTGTCAGAAGGTGTACCATCTCAGCTAGCCAAGTTGAAATCATCATGAGTGGTTTGTAGCCCAAAACTGATCTTTGAGTGGTGTTTATCAGCTCAATGGCATCCTATGAACCAGGTAGAATCATTGTTATGGGGTCCCATCGTCCTTCTGGAGACTTCAGAGATCCATGTTAGAAAAATTAATTGTTTAGTGTGGAAAACATAAACATTATTAATATCAAAATGGAAAGTCTAAATTCTAAGATAGTGCTATAGCTAAAGAAAAGTTTTAAAGAGGCAAAAATAAGTATGGGAAGAAAAGAATTTTGGGGAGATAGCAGAGTTTTGACAACAATAGTCCCTAAATTTGAGACAGAAACTCTGATTTTTTTTTTTAACAACATGGTTGGATTTAGAGAAGGAGAGAGCCATGTTCCAACCCCAAAGCCATGCTAGGCGCCAGGTATGAGCATGTGCAAATGAGAGCCTGAGAAAGGGGGATACAAAATATTTATTGGGGAACAGTTACAAACAACATAATAGAGAGCCCCCACAGTCCTCTGCTCTGTGGGCACTGGGAACTGCAATCAGATCTCTGACCAACACCCAAGAAAGCAAGTGACTCCCTCCTCTCTCTTAAAAGCAATCATGTCCACAGACAGAAGACCATACCCCTAAGTCCAGTACCCCCAGAAGCTATTGGATAAATGGATTCCCACAACATTAAAGTGAAAGAAAAATTGTTGTCTGAGGTTTCTGTCCTGCCCAGTTCCCGAAGTCATTAGGTCCCAAAAAATCACACAGAGGTCTACGTTAATCATAAACTGATTGGCCCATTAGCTCAGGCTTCTTATTAACTCTTTTAAGTTATATTAGCCCATTATTCTTATCTATGTTAGCCATGTGGCTTGGTACCTTTTTCAGTGAGGCAGTCACATCTTGTTTCTTCTGTGGCCAGGTCACACTGTGTCCTCTTCCCAGAATTCTCCTGTTCTTATGACCCGCCTCTACTTCCTGTCTGGTTGTTCTGCCTATACTTCCTGCCTGGCTACTGGCCAATCAGCATTTATTTAAAATATAATCGACAGAATACAGACCATGGTCCCACACCAAAAAAATGACAGTTTTCTTATAGTCTAACCTACATTTGAGTGCTGTCCTTAACTAGTCAAAGCAGGTGAGGAGACAGTTTTGAAACGAAAATTTTAAAATACTGTAAAAGGGGCTGGAGAGATGGCTCAGAGGTTAAGAGCCCTGCCTGCTCTTCCAAAGGTCTTGAGTTCAATTCCCAGCAACCACATGGTGGCTCACAACCATCTGTAATGGGGTCTAGTGCCCCCTTCTGGCCTGCAGGCATACACAGACAGAATATTGTATACATAATAAGTAAATAAATATTTAAAAAATAAAATACTATAAAATATAGTTTTCTATATTAGTTATTGATCATTCAGTTCCTATGAGCTCTGGTTTTCTTTTTCTCCTTCCCTCTTTTGTCCATTCTTTCTTTCTTTTAAAAAAATATTTATTTTATGTGTATGTGTGTGTGCCTGAGTGTGTGTGTGTGTGTGTGTGTGTCTGTGGACCACATGCTTGCAGTGCCCACAAGGGTCAGAAAAGGCATCTGATCCCCTGAAACTGGAGTTGCAGACTCCAGTTCCTCCATGGGAACTGAACCAGGTCTTCTGCAAGAACAGTAAGCACTCTTAACGACTAAGTCATCTCTCTAGCTTATTTGCTTTACCCCGCCCTCCTGTCTGCCATCCCTCCGTCTCTCCCTTCCTTTCTTCCCTCCTTCCTAACATGCTCTCACATTTCAGAGCCTGACCTCACCTCACTATGTAGTGTGGATAACCTGGACTTCTGGCCCTCTTTTCTCCACCTTCCAGGTGACAGAATCACAAGAATGCACTACCATGCCCAGTTGATGTGGTCCTGGGGACTGAACCCGGAGCTTCCTTCATGCTAGGCCAGCCCTACCACTGAGCTAGTCCCAGTGCTCATTTCCTAAAGTTAGAAGAGAAAGCTCTCCTGTTTCTGCTCTGAAGCCTCTGAGAAGGGCTACACCAGACACATGTGCAGGCAGGTTACGTGGTCTGATCCCAAAGTCAAGTGACAAGTGGAAACATTTTAAACCAAACGCCCAGTATTTAAAGGAACCTCGGCAGCTCAAAGGAGTTGGAGATGTATTTGCCTTCATTTGCCTTTTGTATAAATTGCACAACTTCACTGAATCTGTTTAGCAGCTCCTGGGAAGGAAAGAAAAGTGGCTAATGGATGCATGGTACCGCATGTGCTCCTGTGCATTCTGCATGGCTAGGTGAATTCAAAGATGCCCTGTAGTCTTAAGAGAGTCTGTCATCTCTCAGGGGCTTTAGGTTCCAAATAAAAACTGAAAGTTTAGAACATAATTGCTGATGCAGTTTCTTCAAACCCTTTCTAGCCAGGACCTGCATTTACTTGATTTAGTTCAGAGATGTAGATGAAGCAGACAGTTGTCAATACGGTACCTGAGGTTCACCTTGAAGGACAACTTGGGACAACACGTAAAGCCTCTGCTTCTCAAGCCGACGCACCTTCTGAGGTCCCTGGCACCTGAGAGCAAGTGTGTAAGAGTAGCCTCTTGGGGCATCCATTTTTGAAAATGTCTCTGGAGAGTCTACTCTTTGCTGATAAAAAATAAATATTTCACAGGATAGAATTTAAAATTAAGAGATAAAGCAGGAGGCAGTGAAGGCTTGTCACTGAGGGTGTGGCTTCCTTCCCCACATGTATCCTTGCAGTAGGAATTCTCATGTTGACTTAGCTGAGAACATGTCATTGTTGGAAGGCTGTGTGAGGTCTTTGCCAGACTTCCCATCACCTCTCTGAATACATGGCCTAGCGTGTAGCAGTGACTAGAGAGTGGGGGACCCGCCAAAGCTGTCTCTCCCGCTTATTGGATAAGGCACTGGTGTTTTATTAGATGTTTAAGGGTTTGGAAGCCTTGTTTTAAAGACAGGATCTTATGCTATAGCCCAAATTGGTCTGGAACTCACTATATAGCCCAGGCTTAGCTTTGAAATCATGGCCATCTCCCACCTCAGATTCTTCAGTGCCAGGATTACAGGCACAAGGCACCATGGTTGATTTTGAACACCCTGCCCCAATTCCCTGAGATTCCTGGCTGAGTCTTAGTTTATCATCTGAGCAAGCCTCTAAATATATTTGGTCATTCCTAGGACTCACAATTGCAAAGCCCCAGGGGATGGCCTGCGCAGCTAGTTTTCTAGTAAAACTGTGAGTTCTGCCGCTAGCTACTATACTACTTTCTACTGGCTAGGCCAGTTCACCCCAGAGCATGGTTCCTTCAGACCCTCCAAAAATCTCAGGCCTGCTTCCTTGACTCATGAGAGGGTGAGGTGGCAAAGTCCTGCTGAACACTCCCAAGGGGGAAAGTGTACCCGTGTGTTATCTTCAGAAACCTCCCAGTAAGGGCTGGAGGGATGACCCAATGGGTAAGATAGCTTGCTGATCTGTCTGAAGACTAGAGTCCGAGTCTCAGTGCCATATCAGGTAGCTCACAGATGCCTATAACTCCAGGTCCAGGGGATCCGATGCTCAGTTCTGAATTCCATGGACACACACACACACATACACCCCTCCACACACTCACAAATAAAATAAATCTTTAAAAATCAAAACAAAGAAAGTCTCCCATGGAGAAGATGGGCAACTGTGGGAGGGACTGGAGTGAAGAACTGTGTAAACACATGTCATGTGACCCACCATGTGGAGTTGCAGCTCCTGGCCGGCTTTCCATACCACATCTGTCTTCCTCCCTCCACCAGTTGTGAATACTTGAACTCCATTCATTTGGTAATAAAATCTAACATGAACTGACACCACGCAAGCAGTTTTTCCTTGTACGGTCTAGTGAGAAAACTTCTTGATTTCATACTTTTTAAAATGCATGTGTTTGGGCTTCGGTTGCTGCATCCGACTCTACTGTGGATTGGAACACACCGCGCCTGTTTCATGTGACCACTCCCTAACCTCCAAGTTCTGAATTTTAGAATTTGTCTGCCCAGAGACTTTAAACGAGATCCTATGAGTCTTTCGTAACCCACACACCACCCGGAACAGTGCAAATAAACTAATCCTGTCTCCTCAGAGAGCTCTCAAATCGTAAAAGATTTTTTTTCCTCAAACATTATATAATAGCTAATTCCTCCCCTCTTTCTCCTGCTTGAGGCTGAACCCAGTACTGTTCACTGCCAGGAAAGGCCCACTCCACTATACCCTAGCCCTCACACACATTTCATGTGAATTCATCAGTGCTTACTTAATACAAATTACTGCTATTTCTCCGTAACTTTAAAAAATATATTATTTGTTTGTGTATGTGCCCAAATGCTTACACTCAAGGGTCATTAGAGGCTTAGAGGGGGTATCCCCTTCTCTGGAGCTGAAATTATAGTAGGTTATGAGTTGCCTGATGTGGGTAGTGGGAAATGAACTCTGGTTCTCTGAGACAGCAGGTGCTTTTAACCACTGAGCCATCTCTTCAGCTCCTTCCTCATTTTTTAGAACTATAAAATCAACAAACTGATGAGCAATTTGGATAACATTAAGTCTTTTTTTTTTTTTATAGACATGTAGTCCAGATTGCCACCCTAAGAGTCATTATGTAGCCAAGGATGACCTTGAACTTCAGATCCTCCAACCTCTGCCTCCCAGGCACTGGGCTTACGGGCATGTCCTGTCACGTCTAGTTTCATTTAGTGCATGGAGGATGCTCGGCGAGCACTCTACCCACTGAGCTACGTCCCCCAGAACCACGTATCAATTCTTAGCCTCTAGCTTGTCAAGCTTTAACCGTGACATTATGGAAAGCAGAGTAAAGGAGAAAGACACCAGTAGTGACAACTGCAAGTATTTCCCCCATACAGTGGCTACAGACTTAATGACTCTCCACCATTTATAGAAGTACAAAAGGAGGTGATCGGACTAAAAAATAACAGTGGGGGGGGGGTCAAGCATTCTCTAGTTTGCTCTCAAATAATTTGACTATAAAGTGTCATGATTTAATTTGTAAACATGACTGTGTTTGAAAACCAGCTCAAAGAACTGCTCAAAAGCTAGCATGAGGCCATTGCAAGCCGTTCGCACAGGGTCTACCATGCTTCTGCCTCCAGCCCCTCGACACAGCCAGATCTGCCTCAGCAAGTCTTTTCTTTGCCTCAAGGCCCTTGTGACAACCTGATTCTTCAGCTGCTCAGTATTCTCCGTGGGCACCATGCGGCTTCCCAGGCTGCTTCTTTGTTTGTTAACTATTAATTCCTTCTCAGAGGTTGAGCTGACTTCCCAACACTTGCAAACTCATTGTGTAAGCAAAACTCTGCTGTAAAGTCAGGAGATGCTACCCGCTACCGGCAAACCTTTGCAAGGATGCCTGGCCTGAAATTGGCTCAGCACCCTACTTAGGTATTCATTGGCTATTTTAAAATAATAAGCATGCTGAACAATAAACTGCTTACTTTAAATTTGCCCCTGCCGGAAGAGCTGTTAAAGGGAACTCCTGAAAATATATTGGGCCAAAGTTGTTTTTTCTTGCAGTAACTTTAAAGAGCTGACATTCTTCGCTTGGCCTCTCTGCCACCCACTCTGAGCCATAAGATGTCACCAGGGTTGGCTTACTCCCTAATTCAGGGCCCCCTAATACACTCACCCCTGACTTTGCCACCTCATAAATGTGTCATTTCCAGCACCACCTTCCCTTCTTTTAAAAAAAAAATGCCCACCCCGAAGAGGTGGAAGTATCTTAGGAACACGGAACCTAAGCCAAGAGCAAGAAGTTAATTTATTCAATCAACTTCTGTTAAAGGGTTGTAGTCTGTGGGGTCAGGAGATAGACCTGGGGCCAGTAAGGGGAACCTCAAGTCTTCCAAGACTTCCAGCTCAGAATCCAAGGGATACATCCAAGCTTGAAAAACCTTCGAAAACTCAGGCTCCTGTCCAAGTTAATTAAATTAGAAACCCCTGGGGTGGGATCTGGGCTGTAGAATGTTTTAAAACTTCGCCGTGTGGTTCTAATGGGAAGCCAGAACTGAGAGGTACCGGAAAAATAATGGTTAATGGTAACCTTCCACATGAGCAAAATCGGCCACGCCACTCTGGATCGCAAGGGCACGAAGAAGCCTTGGGACTTAAGCATCACAAGCCTGGGAACTTACTAGAAATGCAGTCTCTCGGCCCTCATATGAGCCCCACTGAGTCAGAATGTGGGTGTGTTTATGTGCATGTAGGTGTACATGTGTACAGATGTGTGCACACATATGTGTGTGTGCACATGCATGCAGAGCTGAACACCAAATTTTCAGGGCACTTTTCATATATATATATGGAGAGAGAGAGAGAAAGAGAGAGAGAGAGAGAAGTTTTCTCAGTGACCTAGAACTCACGGAAGCCCCACAACTTGCATTTTAATAAGATTTCCAGGTAATTTGGATCCACGTTTATTTTGGAAAATGCTGAATTAAGGCCAAAATCCTGTTTATAGGAAGAGGGGAAGTGTGTGCACATTCAGATCGCTGGAGGCCACTGTGAAACTTCCACACTAAGATATGCACAAGGAAGATTGTGATCAGCAGGAAGATTGCTAGAGAAGGCAGTGCTATATAAAAGTCATGCCCAGAAATTACAAACCAATCAGAAAGGACAGAGGGGCAGAGAACTGCTCCACCCTAGAAATATAAAGCCAACAGAGAAGGATGAGAACCCGAACCAGGCCATCTCACTGGCATGCTGAGCTGACCACACCAAGGCCCCAAAAGTCCAGCCTCGGCCTGGAGAGGTGGATCTGTTGGCAAACAGCCTGTTGCAGAAGCACAAAAGCCTGATTTTAGATCCTGAATACACACATTAAAAAGTAGGGGACAGGAGTAGATGCACTGGGGAAGCCGAGGCTGGCTGATCCTGGGACCTCACTCACTGGCCGGCAGTCTAGACTAGTCAGTGGGCTCCAGATTCAGTGAGAGACTTGTCTCCAAAACTAAAGTGGAGAGTGACTGAGGAAGGTGCCCAACATTTGAGGGCCAGTTTGTGACATTCTATGATGATTCTCTTGATCACATTAATTTACTGGGTAATTTTAAAAGAAATGACATCTTTGCAACATTGAGCTAAACTTCCCCAGACAAAATTACTTGTAACACAGCCACTGATAGATGTTGTACAGTATTACTCTCCAGTAAATTAATATAATACCCACATATTTCACTTCTCATAGATCAAACTGAACACTTCCATGTAGTTTCAAGACACATCTGTACTGGCTAATACTAGGATGTAATGTAATTGAATATTACACAAGCTAACAACATGCAAAGAGACAGTTACTGCTCCAACCAAAGCTATGTGGGAAGCCCTCAGAGGGCACAAGGAAGGAACTTGCTAAGACTCAATGCCAGTGAGAAATTTGTCTACTTTTGCCACAAACAAATTATGAAATTCTACTAGTCATCTATTGGATTGTTCCACCGATTCTTTCAACTACTAGTTTCACTTCAAATAAAATAAAACCAGACAGTAAGACACCCCCATGAATCTGACTACAATTGACACAGGAAAATCAAAGAGGAACATAAGTGTAAGAATTCAGTTCTTAGGCAAAATGAAGAGACGAAAAGGAAATTAATATGTTAAAAGTTGCAATATTATTAATAATAATGTTATAATAATATTAGTAATTAACATCATTCATTAATATAGTATTAACAAAATATTTTATTATTATTAAATTAAATAATGATTAATAAAATATTTTAGGTTGCATCTGTTTTTCTTTATTCTATGCCCTAAGAGATGTTCTAGAATTATCTGACAAACTGTCAGTCCCAATCATGTCAAAGTTTGGGACACATCTAATATTGCCTTCTAGACCATCTTTCAACAAACACTTTTTATGATTTCCTCATAAAGATCAGATGTGTTTTGTTAGTTTTTATACTTTATTTTTAATATTTTGTCTATTTTTAAGTTTTTAATACTTTTTAATTAAGGCCTTTTGAAAACTACATGGAAACCTATTACTATAGAAGCTTCCAAAAATGTATACTTATATGAAAGGAATTTAAATGAATTTGGCATAAAAGGGAGGAGACTATGTTCCAACTAGGCAACATATGCCACCAAGTAAAACCTCTAGTTCCAGGTATGGGTTACATCTTGAGTCATGGGCCACAGGGATCCCACGGATTCACTCAAACATCACAAGCCAGGGCTATTGGGTGCTCTCCACCACCAGATGATAAGGTCTTCTTGCTGAGGATAACACTTACATCATCCAACATGGAAACATCTGGCTGATGTCCAGCTAGAAGTTTCACTCCAACTGACGTGTTCATGATGCTGGAAGGTACTCTACATGCTCCTGGGGGAAAAGGGTAACCACCATCACCCAGCTACAATCCCTGTGACCTACAACAAGGGCCTGCCTGCAAAACACACAGACGCAATAGTGAAAGAAACTTTTGTCTATCGTTTCTTCTCTGTGCTTTTGAGCCATTAAAGGAAAATTACCAGTTTGATTTTGCCTAGTAAGTTGAGCTTTCATCTTTTTTTTTTTAATTCTACATACACATTATATGGGTGTGATTATTTTGTATATTATATATAATTAAATGACATAGAAATCGTACATATTTATAGGGTATTGTGTGATATTTCAATATAGGCATATGATCAGATCAGACTAATTAACCTTATTATCAGCTCTTACAATTTATCATATATATGAGTCAGGGGTATTCAATGTCCTTTCTATTACTATGAGATATTTAATTCATGTCAATCAGACTTACTCTGTGTAGAAAATTGTTTGATTCCTCTTCACCACCATAATCCTGCTAGCCATCGTGGTCCCACTCTCCCTCGCTGCTTTCTTAGGTCCTGGAATTACGGCTTTAATTTTTCTTCTCATCCTGACACATTGCTTGTTTGAGGTGAGCTGAAGCAGATCATGACATCTGCACTGTGGATTTGAGGTCAGATTCCCAAGAAGCCGGGTGTGAGACACAGACAATTCATCAGGGACCAGCATCTATGGAGAAAGGGAAGGTGGCAGTGTCGTGCAGAGGGGGACATTGAGCTGTGGGTCACAGCAAATCCTGTGGTTATTAATTGATTCTGCTTTGACTGGACTTTAATGCCTCACCTATCTTTGTAGTTTTCTTTTTTGTTGATTTTTGAGATTGCAATTTAAGTACGGCATTTCTCCCTTCCCTTTCTCCCTCCAAACCCTCCCTATACCCCTCTCAAGTTTATGGCCTCTTTTTCCCATTAATTGTTATTGCATGCATGTATGTTTTTGCATTTGCATATATATATTCCTAAATACAGCCTGTTGAGTCCATATAATATTACTTGTATGACCGTTTGGCACTGGACAACCAATGGGTGTGCTCTTCCCCAGGGAGGACCACCTCTCCTGCTCCAGCTTTACTCAGTTTTCCTTATGATCCTTTACAGTTATTTTTATTGTTTGCTTTTCCTCCTTTCTAAAATAGAAGCTCATTTGCCGTTTTCCCCTATAAATATCTTTCACAGTATAAAATCTCCCCCCCAGGGAACTGTTCTGGCTTTGCTCCCATAGCTATTAGAAACTCCATTTGTTTTCTTTTGGCTATAAACATTTTGAAATTTTCATTTTTAATTTCCCATTGCTTATGTTTATTTTAATTTACAAGTAAACCATGTTGGTGCCTTGAGGAAAACAGTTGGCTGTCTTTTTGTGTTTGTTTCTGAATTTGGTGAAATGTGGTGTTTGGGGTATTTAGGAGACTCATCTGTGACCTAAGACATGCCTATTTGTGTTTTCAACCTATGCTCCACATAGGTTGAAAAGAATATATTATTATTACTTGCTTAAAGAAAACATATGCCTGTATATAATTATGAGTATTTATATACAGAGTTTATATTTACATATATGTGAGAACATGTATTACTTTATATAAATATGTTCTCATATATTTATGTATGGTTATATGTTCAGAAAAAGGCAATTGTTATTCAAAACTTTTCTCTCTCATCTCTTGTGTCCTCTCTCTCTCTCTCCCCTCCCCACTCTCTCTTGTCTCCCCTCTCTGTCAGTTTCTCTTTCTCCTTTCTCACTCTATATATGTAGACACATATGTTAGTGTTCAAGGTAACTCTTGTGTCATTTGTGATGTCACATCTTCTCATTGTGTCACAGATGTTACCATTCTCTTCACAGATGTATCAGTTCTATATTGTAGGTCGTGCTGATCACCTTCCTTGTGCTCTCAGGAAGTGTCCTCAGCTTACATGTCTCTTGGTGATGAGTTCAAAACTTTCGTTTTTTATGAATCACAAACAAGAATTTTCATGGGTCACTCAAGAAGCCTGCCCTGAAACTTCCCGATCAAATCAATTGCTTAGTTAGAGGTTGCCACAGAAGAACGCCAGGAAAAGAAAGGCATGCTCAGTCACAGGGCATTAAAAACAACAACAGAAAACCCCAACTAATCTATTCATTTAGTTTTTACTCAGATATAAAGGATTTATATGCTGCATGGTGCTACCCAGAGTTCAGGTGGTGAGCATGGTTCCCACATGGCACTCTCAGAGGCAGTAAGCAGATCTCTGTCATGTTGGACTGGGAAGAGCCAAAAGGCAAAGTAGCCTTGGTCCTAGCCATGCTGCTTAGCATTTTAAGAAGCAATTCTGGTCAGAAAAGGATTAGAGATATGCAACAAAGACAAATTCAGATGGAAAGACCTCTAAATGGGTCACAGTGCTGGATAAATGTACATGGGCTTGAGAGAGAAAAGAAAAAGAATATAGAAAAAATAAAATAAAGTTTTTAAAGAGACAGAGTACAGTCATAGATTAAATGAACAAAGAAAATATACCATGTGAAGATGGAATATACACAAAGAGTCTGAATTATGTATACTATTGTGTTTTCTTTGAATTTTTTGGCTGTAAATGAGCTAAGTACAGAGAGACTTTTCATTGTATGGGCTGCTAAGTTAAACCAACATATATATATTAAAGGTACTTTGACTTCAAAATGTGGGTCTAAGGCTATGTTATGTTGCTTTGGAAAAGAGGTCTGCTTTTGTTTCTACAGAGGATGAGAACAGAACCTGTGGATTCCTTCCAGACTAATGTGATTTGATGTAACAATATCCCCTGAAAGGTCTTCGTGAACCCCTAAAAATACTTCTCCCCCCCAAAAAGGCAGGAAGCAGTTTAGAGAGAAAAATGCCCAAATTCCCTAAATGATTGTTTATAAATGTGTACTTACATTTAAAGGGGGATGTTATATAGAGATGAATACTTGGCATTGGTATAGATCTTGGTCTATTGATACAAATTTAAGGTCAGTTTTGTTATATGTATATTTCTGCTTTTGATTAAGGTATTGTGTTTGTACAGCTCATTTAAAAGTGTAACATATAATTAACAAATACAGGTTAATAGATAGTGTTAAGTTAGGTTTCCAGATGTACAGAGAAATATTTCAGAGTGCTAGATATTTTTCAGACCTTTCAAAGACTAACAGAATATGGCATTTGAAATGTTTAAGTAATTGGTACTTTTCTCAATAGTAAGACACATGTGCTCCTGGCAACACGAATCTACTTCAAGATGATGATGGGCATTGAAGAGGCTCCTTATGGAGTTTGTTGATCATTTGGACAAAAAACTGCTCTTGCCTGGACTGCTTGATATTATGTTGTATGAACTGAACATGCAGGACCCACAGAAAAAATGACTAAATGTGAGACTGTCCTTTGGGGTTCCTGTAATGGAAAAATTAAAAATTCTGCAGAATCCCCAGCGGCAGCAGGCAGCAGAAATGCTGTAAGTCCCCAAGTGGTGGTAACGGGCCATGAGGTGGCAGGCCTTGGGCCCTGAGAATAGCCAGTCCCAGGCAGAGATGGTTGCCAGTCCCAGGGCAATGGCTGAGCGGTGGCTGGTCCCAGGCAGGGAGACACCTGGCGGGTGGGCAAGAGACAGAGACATGGGTAGGCATGCCATGCAGAGTGAGGTTGGATATTTATTCAGGGGGTTATGGAGGGGGAAGGGAGAAGGGGAAAAGAGCAGAGAGAGAGAAAGAAAGAGCGAGAGGAGAGAGAAGAGAAAGACAGAAGCAGGGGAGGGGAGAAGTAGGGAGAGAGGCAGAAGCTGCCTCTCTGAGAGGAAGACGGGAAAAGAGAGAGAACTCAGGCTGGAAGCTGAAGATCAGTTTGCTTCAGCAGATGGGGGAGGGAGTGGGCATGGCTTGTCTCTTAAAGAGACAGATCATTACATTCCCATTTCTTTTTTATAATAAAAAAGTGGTGGTTAGGCACCACAGGTCAAAGGAATTGGGGCACCGGATTCTCAAGACTGCTTCCTGCTTATTTGTGGGTATCATCTTTGGGGGGAACCTGAGAAGGCTGGGTGCTGGTCACATCCTGACATAGCTGGTCTCTTTGCTCCTGTCCAGTGTTTGTCACATGGAAATGTCTGGTGTCTCTTACACCTGGTTAAGGTATTGGCAGAACAGAGGACAAAGTTAAGTTTAAGAAAAAAAAATTTTTTTAGGACCAGGGAATCGAGGGGGTTGTATCTGACCTGTTTAAGGTGGATGCTTCAATTCGGGTCCCTGGACCTCACAAGAATTCTTTGGTTTGTGAAAACAGAAGTTTTAAACATATACATTGTATAAACAATAGCATATTTATGTCAGAATGACTGTGACAGATATTTTTGCACAATGAAAAGTACTTTTAAGACTATAGAAAACAGCATGAGAGAGAAGTCTGATAACTTGTATTTGTCCTCACACCTTTATAACTTGCAGGTCTTGTATTTGTATTTTACTGAAATTTTGTTTGGTGAGGTTGTCCTTTTAAACTGACAAAACCTCTCAGCTGTCAAACTGCATCAGAGATCATTGAGAAGGATAAAATTTTTACCTGAGTTACTGATTAAAAAATGACAGAGAACTTGCTTGGTTGGCACCTAGAGCCCCTCCTCAGGGTCCTCCATGGTAGCTGAAGGTCATACTTGCCTTCTGCTGTTTAGCACAGGGCCTACAGGCTCCAGAAGATCCTGTGGGCTAAGAAATCTGTAGGACAAGCCTACCTTGACCCGAGCAGCTAGGCTGTTGATTCCAATGATTCTGTCCATATCTGAAGATCTTTAGTTTAGATGAAAGGCAGTTTCGCCCAATGGCCAGCACTGGGCAGTTGAAGCGTATTGCGGATGGACGTTGTTGTGTGCCCATTTGTCTTCTGTCTTCTTTGGAGGAAATAGAGTGCTGCTAGGAGCCAACCTGTCTCTTTTTGTTATGAAAAGTTTTTAATAATTAAATATTTAAATGCCGTATTCCCTAGATCTCTGAGCAGTTGAGGGCTGTTTATCAGATATAACTACAGTATAGAATCTGCCTGGAGAGCTGGGTCTGAGCTTGACTGTACTGGCTCTTAACAGGTAAGATTTACACTCGTAAAAAGACAGAAAGAAGAAAAAACTGCTTGCAATAGAAGGTTAATGGCAGAACTGACAATAGTAGAGAACAGCTTAATATATTTTAAATGAGGGTTGGATTAAATATAAAGTATTTTTGTAAGAGACTTAAAAGTACATACCAGTTAAAAACATGAGACTTACTGTTTTTGTAGTCTGAGATGAGATGTAATGAACAATTATAACATTAAACATAGGTGTATTTAAGTTACGTGTATGATCACACACACACACACACACACACACACACACACACACACACACAGAGTGAACAGGAATTGGGCAAAGTGGATGCTCTTGGTGGGCCCTACCAAAGGCGTGCCACTGTGCAAAACACATGCAACAGAGTCAACAAGAAGAATTTAGTGAAAAAAATACATAAGTAAACAGGGGGACAAGGCAGGGTATACTTCAGTAAAGATGGGAGAACTTGGTCACCTGACCTGGCTCTCAGTTAAGATGGCGGTAAGGTACAACAGAGTTAACACTGGGGAACCAGGCAGGGAACACCTCAGTAAAGATGGCAGAACTGACCTGACCCCAGTCAAAATGGCAGCAGTCACATGTTGTATGGAAAAGCCGCTCAGTTAAGATGGCGGTGAGGTCACTTGACCTCAGTCAAAATGGCAGCAGTCACATGCTGCATGATAAAAGCCACTCAGTTAAGATGGCAGTAACGTCACCTGACTTCAGTTAAGATGGTGGTGAGGTCACATGACCTCAGTCGAAATGGCAGCAGTCACATGCTGCATGAAAAAAGCCGCTCAGTTAAGATGGCGGTGAAGTCACCTGACTTCAGTTAAGATAGTGGTGAGGTCACATGACCTCAGTCAAAATGGCAGTTCTAGGGGGTTGTGCAGCTTCCCTAGAAACTGAGGCCTAGAGTGGGAAACTGGATCATTGGGGGATGGGTGTGGAGGGTTATAGCACAGCCTAAAGTTTTGCCCCCGTTACTCTATACTTCCAGTTCTGCCCGGTGGGAGCAAGTTCCCACAGCCATGTCTCACCCAGTGTGATGGACTAGAGTCCCTTAAACCATGAGACAAAATAAAACACACAACTTCAAGGTCACCTTGGGTAATTTAGATCTTTTCTTTAAAAAAAAAATGGCCAAAATTAAGAAAGCACACATACAACAGGCTGGGGGGGGGATTGGAGAATATATAAGACTATAAACAATTGTTAGAACATTTATCAAATCCTATAAATAATACCAGTAAGGAATTAAGAGTAAACTAAATGGGAAAAGTTACCAAATGCACATCTGTATAAATCAAAGCGAGTGAAAACCCTCACTGCAGGGCAATGGTGACCATACACTGTGAAGTGATATTGAAGAATCATTCATTTCTGCCCCGAAGGTCAAAATGAACCTCCATCCCCGGAGCATCCCTTGTTCCCTGTTCTTGTTTACCTTCCTCCACTTCCCCACAGCCACATCCATCTCAAACTTTTAAGCTCCTCTCTTCTCAGATGAGGACTTTGCACCACTGATTCGGTCACTGCTTTCTTTATACAAGGCAACGCCTTCTGGGTTTCCTCAAACCCTTAAGCTTAGAAGCAGTTGGAGGAATACCTCTAATACCTCGCTAGTAAAAAGCCCCAGGCCAAGTACAGAAGCGGACAGAAAGACACGAGTCTCTACTTAGGTAAGGCTGTGGTGCGCTTCGACCCAAGAGTTGGCCTTCAGACTGCCTGTACCAATGTCTTGCTCCACAGAGCCTACACATGATCCTGCTGTAGTCGAAAACACTCTTCCTTCTCTCTCCCTTCACTTAGCTGTCTTCCGCCTAAACAATTTCCAAAGCTACGTATCAACAAATAGTCAGAGCCATCAACATCCCTGGGCTGTTTTGAATCTTGGTGGCATTTTCATAGACATAAGTAAGCCTTTCTTGAAAGAACTGATAGCAGCTCCAGCTTCACACTTTTTGTGTGTTTGTTTGAAACTTCCCCCTCTAGGCCGGATGGTGAAGGAGGCAGAGCAGCTCTGTGTTTTCCCTACAGTGCCGTTTCCAAGCCTGGCCATGAGCCTTGAGATAAATCAGTACTCAATAAAAATATAGTGAGGAATGAATTAATTTATATTCTGTTGGTCCCTTGATTGCTTGATTGATTTAAGACCTGGGCTTAAGGGAGGATTAGGAAGCTGGCTTCAGTTAAGACCGTCACGTGGCGCCCCTAAGCCTCGTTCTAGCCCCTCGTACATCGCAGGCTAAGTTCAGATCTATAAACTCTAGCTCTGGGCTTTGCCTTTCATACCCTTGCTGACAGCTGTGCAGTTCTTCCGTCTGCCCTGTCCTCCAGGCTCTTCTCTCGTCCCTCCCCCCCTCCCCTCCCCGTGCTCTTACTCCTCATTTGTCCACCGGAGCCTCCCAGGCAGGGCTGTCCATTGTTTAGTGAATCATCCCCTTCGGGCTAAACAATATCACTCTATATTTAGGAGCTGGACCACATTTTGGGAATGATCCTTTCTGGACACATAATTTGATTACTGTGTGTTACTTTCTAAATCCTCCTGCTAATTCAATTATAAATTAAATCCCATTTTATAAAAATAAAAATCATGATTTCACTAATCCTGCAGTTAAATGGAGATTAATGTCTTGTATTCGAAGCATAAATTACCTAATAGCTCCTCCCACTCCATAGCTTAGGAATTTAGAAACTCTGTGTCAAGATTTCTCTGTAAATTGATGCCATGAATCTCCACCTCCTCAGAACACATACCAATATGGCATGTTAAAGCTGTCTGCTGTAGCTAAGTGTACCCCAAATGCCTCAGCTTTGATAAAGCTGAAAGGTATATACATCAGTATCCCTCTACCCCTCCCCCTCTACAACCTCTTTCTCTCCCCCCTCCCCACCTCTAGCCCCTAGTGAACACATAAAAGCATCAATTAAGTTTTGTAACTGAAAAAATATAGCAAATAGTCAAATACTCCCATTTTTAAAGCACACGAATTAAAGAAAAAAACTTCCGGCACAGCCAAAGCACAGCAGAGTGAAGACACAACCCACAGAAAGAGAGACTATATTTGCAAGCCGCTAACTCAGCAAGGAAGTAGTGTCTGAAACATTCAAGGAATTCAAACCAGTCAACGGCAAAAGCAAAAATCTAATTTTTAAGAAGGGGCCAGTTATCTGAATAAACGTTTTCCCACAAAGACAAGAAAAGGTTCAAGTGTGTAGAAAGCACTCCGAGTCACTCATCCTCAGGGAAATGCAAACCACAGCAGGATGCCACCCACGTACAGGTGGCTGTCAATGAGACATAAAGAAGTAAATGCTGCTGAGGGCGTGGAGAAAGGGAGTGCAAATTAGTGTAGACACTAAGGAAAACATGGTGTGGTGGTGGGAGTGTGAATCAGTGTAGCCATTCTGAAAAACAGCACAGAAGTTTCTCCAAGCAGCAAACAACTTCTATCACATGACCCAGCAAGCCTATTTCTGGATATGTTTTTAAAAAGAGATGGAAACAGTGTGTCAAAGAGAAACCTCTACTGCCTGGTCACACTAGTCATAAGAGCCACGGCATGAATTGACTAATGCGCCCATCAGCGGATGAATACATAAAGAAAATGAGATACATACACACAAGGAACAGTATTCAGCCATGAAAGAATGAGATCCTGTGTTTTAGAACACGCGAGCCTGGAGGACATTATACCCTGTGAAATGGGTCGGGCACGCAAGGAAAGGTACCACGTGATTCCATCGTATGTAGAAACTAGAGACGATGCCCTGATAGGAAAAGTGAATAAAGAACGGGGAAGAGTAGATGGAGTATGGGCAGACAGAAAGTGTTTAGCAAATATCAAAACAGATAAGAGAAAAGCATGACAGTATTCCATAGCACAATGGGGCAACTATCATCAGCAAGCATTTATGAAAAAAATAGGAGGCTCCTGAACGCTCTGAGCATGAAAAGTAAATGATAAATCTCAGAGAGGTAAGAGGTGTTAGTCACTTTGATTTGACCATGACTCATTGGATACATGTAGCGAAAGTTTAC
Source organism: Ondatra zibethicus (assembly GCA_004026605.1). Classification (NCBI taxonomy): domain Eukaryota; kingdom Metazoa; phylum Chordata; class Mammalia; order Rodentia; family Cricetidae; genus Ondatra; species Ondatra zibethicus. The sequence continues at coordinate 61,076 of PVIU01001072.1, read as the reverse complement.
GCTATGACTCAAGAACATCATGATGACCTTGGGTCAACTTAAGACCTCTCAGCTGCGCTCAACTCATTTCCGTTTGAAGGAGTTCCCAAAGTGTTAAAAAAAATAATGTGAGAGAGAGAGAGAGAGAGCACTACTTTTCCCATGTTTGGTTTTTAGAAATTCAAAGACAGCTCCTGAGCTTTATTTCAGGTCTGGGGTTCATGGCTTTGGAGGCTTAGGTTTAGGAGTCTATTACAATCCATGAGAAATAAATTAGTAAGATTTCACATAAGTACTGATCCTGTCAAAATAATACTACCAAATAGAGATCTATTTTATTAAGATTATCAGACATAATATATATATTCTCTGATAATCTTAATAAAATAGCTGGGCAGTGGTGGCACCGGCCTTTAATCCCAGCACTCGGGAGGCAGAGGCAGGCGGATCTCTGTGAGTTCGAGGCCAGCCTGGTCTACAGAGCTAGTTCCAGGACAGGCTCCAAAGCTACAGAGAAACCCTGTCTCAAAAAACCAAAGTAAAATAAAATATATATAAATGCATATCTTATATTTTTATATATTCTTATTTTTATCTTCTTTTATATAATAAATCTTCATTGAAAGCTTTACTGATGCTTTAGTGAGTCATTTGGTTAAAACAGGTAAGTTTCTAGAAATTTTCTTTTATCTTTTCAAACACAGAGAATGTGACATGCTTTTCAGAACAGCAGTGCAGACTGGGCTTATGAAATATTAGAGGCGTGGCCAGAGATATGGAGGACGCTTTTCCCTTGTGCACTACAGCCAATTCTTTTCTGTGAAAAAAATCCCAAACCTTTCCGGCTCAGGGTAAAAATGCAACATCATCTCTGGAGGTTCTGTGGTCTGACTGGGTCTCAGCACCACAGCTGTCTCCTAGCAATTTCGCACAGGTTGTTGGAATCTCTGTGGTTTGGGCCAAGCTCAGAGGCTCCTCAGGAAGGACACCTTAGAAGATTGGGAGTCGGTGCTTCTGGTACACTGCAAGCTCTGCTGAGGGGCCTTGGTTCTTCCACAGGAACTTCCTTCCAGAAATACATCCCGCCCTCCCCCAAGTGAGGACATTTCTAGATGGAGTCAAGTCACAAAGTGACCAGAGCAAGGCTTCTCATGGACAATTCCAGATTCCCAGAACAGCATGTATGTTGTGCACTAGGGGGCTGGGAGCAATGGCCGTGACCGAGAAGGAACGGAATTAGACTCCAGCTCTCAATGTCGAGTGGCACACCAGTTATTTTACGAATCCTCTTAGAGATGTTTCCCCAGGCATCTTCAAAAAGCTCAATTAACTTCACCAACTCACTTCGTTTTCAACCTAAATAAAATAGAACCCTCTTCCAACCGTGACAGATTTGAGTGAAGGCAAGCAGTTTGATCACTTCGTCTTACCCAAGACAATATGAAATGGGAATTCTACGGGATGGGTGGGGTCATAAAATTAGTAAACCCCCTCCAATACTTTTGGCTGTAATTTTCTTCAGAAATAGGATGCTAGTGGAGATGGCTGAGACAAGCTGGGCAGAGCCCTGATGCCATTACCAAAGTGAGACATCTGAACATAGGAACAGACTTATATAAAAAGAGAATGTCACATAAGCATGGAAACAGAGGTCTGGCCCTGGACTCACATGCCAAGGAATGCCAGAGGCTGTTAGCAAGTCGTCAGAGCTAAGGGAAAAGGCATGGAACAAATTCTCCCCCACTGTTCTCAAAAGGAACGGGTCTGCTGCCACCTCGATCTCAGACGTGTGGCACCAGCACCACGGAATGGCGCATTCTGTGCTTTAAACCACACAGGCTATGGCATTTTGCTATGGAAGCCCTAGCACATGTAATAACAGTCAAATAATATATGTGACCTTTCTCAAGAAGCACACAATGGCACACATTAATAGCTCCTCAACTCCCTGAAGTCTCTGCTCACCTCATGCAAACAAACAAAACAAAACAAAACATTAAACAGTTTTCTCCTGAACCCAATAAAGGATCTGTAAATTCTCCAGCAATATTTTACATTTGCCTAAGTCATTCTCTCTCTCTCTCTCTTTCTCTCTCTCTCTCTCTTTGTGTGTGTGTGTCTGTCTGTCTCCTCTTCCCCTACCATGTGTGTTTGTGTATGTTTCATGTGTGTTTGTGTACAGTTACGTGTACACACACATTCTCCCTCCTTCTTACCCTGTAAGTATTTCTTTTTCTTTCAGCCTTCTGCCTGATACCCCCATAAAGCACTAATGATCTTCATCCCTCACTTTCTCTAAGCCTAGAAGAATCTCTTTTCCTTCCAGTCTTCTGGCTGGTACCCCACATAAGGCCATAAAGCCCTTCGCGTTCCTCATTGAGTTGTCCAAGGTGATGGTGAGCCACGCTTAGGCAAGCTTGCAGAGAATGAATTAGAGAACTAAGCTGGGATTTTGATCACCAAGGTGTGAGGAGTCAGCACTAAGCTCTGGCAAGGACCAGAGCCTCCTAAGAATGTGCGCTTAGAACCTAGCAGTTTCCCGAGGGCGAGTCTTTCGGATCTGCCTTGACGCTGAGATCCCTCCCAGATGTGATGGGGCAGCGTTCTTCCAAGACCCCGGTCAGTCCAGCTGCAGGTTATTAAAGTCACTGTTGCGTGTTGACAGGACTTTGCAGGTGTCTTGATTAACACCTGCAGGCCCTGGTCGGGGCATAGGAATAGGAGATCTCAGCAGGACACCTTCCCTGTAAAGCAAGGAAGACAGGCTGTACTGTCTCAGAGCAGAGCCAGCGTCCCCCTCAGCCTGGCCATTCTGTGGTGTCTTCTACAGGGACTGGACTGCGACCGAAGCAACTTTCATGAGCATGACCTTGTTGGCACACTGCAAGATAACTGCTGTTGGCAAAGTGGTGTGTTAAAATGACATTGATCTCATTCTGGCCTTTTCAAACAAAAATCATTTTTTCGGTTTTTCCTCTTTCTTCCCATGCCTCCGCCTGCCTATGTACCCTTCCGCCTTTTGGCTCGCACATGACATGAGTTCTATAGCTCCCCTACACACACCTCAACACCTCTTTTCTCCTCTCACAGTCTCCTTCCTAGCCTCATGGCTTATACACACACTCACATCTGCATATGTCCATATATGTAATCATTAAAGGTTAGGGTCCACTTATGAGAGAGAACGTGAACGATTTGTCTTTCTGAGGGTAGCTGGCTCTCTTAATATAATGCTTTCCATCCATTTTTCTGTAAATTTCATTTTTCTTTATAGCTCAATATAATCCTGCTGTGTGTGTATATATATAAATTATGTATACATATGTCATATTTTCATTATCCGTTTATGAACATGTAAGTTGGTTCCATTTCCTTGCTATTGTGAGCAATGCAATAATAAATACGAATGTGCAAATGACAGGATAGAGACCTTGGGGTGTATTCCCAGAGTAGGAGAGCCATGTCATCTGGTCATATTTTTAATATCCTGATTAGTCTCCATTCTAACTTCTACAACAACTCCCTGTATCTAGGCTGAGCAAGGTATCCCTCCACACTAAAATGACATCTTATTGTCAGAATCTCACTGGACTTCATTGTTCTGTTTGAGATCGTGACTGATCTCAAAGGAGTGTTTTTAAGAATTTCTCAAAACTGGAGAAATGTGACTCAGGGCTGTCACTGTTTTCCATCGGGGAACAAACAGCATTCGTTTTCCAGGATGAAAGGCCGCAGAGGTAATTCTTCATCTCTTGTTCTCCAATCGATTTACTCCTCTTGTTGACCTTGTGCTGAAAGCCCTCATCCCATCCATACGACGCTGGATCTTTCCTTGACTGATGTCTTCCACCTCGGATGAGACAAAGGATAACTAGACTATTGTTGGTGTTGAACAATGGCATTGAACCTGAGTCTACATCAGGATGGCCTGGAAGGCTGCCCAGAACATATCCTTGCCTCCTTGGAGTTTCTGCTTCTCAGAATCTAGAATGATATACTGGCATTGAATCCCTGGTAAGTTTGCAGATGTTGCTGAGTGCTGAGTGACCCGAAGACAATTCTTCAAGAACTATTAATAAAAACATTAAGGCAGAACTCACAGACAACATGCCCCTTCTATGTACTTCCACCCACTTCCCATTCACACGCGTGCCCGGGCATGATATACATTTTATTCTTTTGCCCTATGCTCTAGAGGCTCTTGCCTCCTCTTACTGGTTGCTTTATTGTTAAAGTTTTTATTTTAAAAAGTTTTATACACTACATTTTGATCACGTTTCCCCTCCCCAACTCCTCCCAGATCCTACCCACACACCTTCATGTTCTCATTCTCTCTCTCAAAAATGAAAAAGCAACGACAAAACCAAAACTTTCAAAGCAAATAAAAACAAAAGTCATACAAAACAAAATGAAACCGAAATCCCTTTAAAAAAAAACAAAACAAAACGTGGAGCTCATTTTGCGCTGGTCAGCTGCTTGCAAACATGCGGCCTGCCCGAGTGTGGTTGATAAACTCAGTGATGCTCCACTGGAGAAAACGGATTTTCATTTTCGCAGCAGATATCAACTACAAATAGCTTCTTGGTTAGGCATGGGAAGCTGTGTCCCCTCCCTCCCTCAGTTCTGGACCCCATCTGGCTTGAGCCCGTGCAGGTCCCTGTGCACGCTGCGCTGGTGCCACAGTCCTCTTGTGTCTGTCTCCTCAGTCATCCACCACCTCTGGCTCTTACGATCTTCCCCCTCCTCTTCCTCATAGACCTGAGCAGCATATTTTGCCTTTTACTTAGCACCTTAAGTTCAATGAAAGTGGGTGCATGTGCTCAAAAGAGAGTGGGAGTGATGGAGAAAGGAGAAACTCTCAGGTAACTCCTGAAACCCTCATCTAAACTAAAAAACGGTCAGATGCCAGACTCACGTTGGGTCTGAAGGTTAATTATTGCCCACTCTCTAAACAGTCCCATCCAGACTAAAAAAAAATCCAAAAGCAGATTCCTCTCAAGCATCCCTGAAACCTTCCATGGATACCTGATGGAAAAGAAGTTAAGAGGACAAAAGGAGACACTCGATCCCTCTGTCTCTTCTTTCAAGAGCCCTCGAATGTCCCTTAAGCATGGAGCACGTTCTTTATCTTATTTCTCTTGGGTGATATAACTTCTATGTGTGTGAGGAAGTTGGTTAAGAACAAATGGCCTCTGCCCTCCACAGTGAATGTTCAGCACTCACCCATCCTCCCTACACACTGGCTGCTTGCCCCCTCCTCTCACGGCTGCCATTTGGAATCATGCTCTGTAATGGTGGGTTGGCCAAAGTGAAACTCACAAAGAGCGGGGCCCAAATATAGCTATAAATAAAATAGCAAATCTATTTCAAAAGGACTTCATTCAACTTCTGATGGTATCCTGACAGAATAATGGGAGCTCCAGATGGCTTTGGGGTCCTCACACTCTTTCTTTCTGTGCCTTCCTGGCTGAAGAGCCCCCGCACGTTAAGTCCAACAGGTGCACCGCTACAGTGTTTTTCTTCCTTGGCTCCTGAGGAAATCATAAACCAAATATATTACTAAGGGATGGTTTCTGGGATACCCTGTGGGCAAATGGGGAGGGAAAATGGATCAACAACTGGCCAACAGGGACAGTAAATCAACAGAGTAAAGGAGGATTTGAATAGACTCTCCAGTGCCTCCAGGGCACAGCCAAGGACAGGGCCCCTGTCAGTCAGGGTGCAGACTTAATGTCAAAGCCAGCTGGTGCCGGGAGCCTGCTGGCCCTGAGGAAATGATTGAGCTGTCTGTCAGCTGCCTGTGAGCCACTAGAGGCCAATATGACTCCAAGGGAAAGGTGGTGTTCCTGTACCCAGAGCTGCACTTCCCCCGCAAGCTCTGGCACCCCTGCTCAGGGCCTGCTAAGCTCAGCTCCTCACCAACCAGCCCAGAAAAGAGATGAATAGCCACTCCCGCCCCTCAGAAAGGGACAGCTGCAAGACTGATGTGTGCAGGTCACAGGTACTCCTCCCAGGCAGATGAAAACCATTTTCTTCCAGGATTACCAGAGAAGTCAGCACAGGGGGTTACTGGAATTGAGGGAGGTGGGGCAGACAGCCATGGGGAAGCTTTGCCAGAACCCTGTGCTTAGGTGCGGCAAGCTGTCAGAGCCTTGGGACTTCAAATCTGCGAGATTCTTCTCTAAAAGTGAGACAGATGGTAGCCAAGTCAACACCATCACTTCTGAACGATGTAATTATATGTGTGATCTGAAACTCCAAATGCCCTTCATAGTCTAGTCTCTAATAGAATAAGAACCACTGTGTCCACCATAATTATTAAGTTTTGAGTTCTGTCTCAGCCTACATTGACACAGTAAACATGGCTGCCTGCAGGAAGTCCGTGGTCTTCTTATGCCCATTTCATGACTTATCACTTTGCCCTATGACCTTGGTCATTGTGTTGCTCAGTTGTCTTAAGAAGTGCTAACTGCATGCCATGGTGAGACAGAAATCACCGAGCACCAGCTATGGAAGGTTGCTGAAGACATTTAATTGCACATAACCGTCTCTTTGTGGAAGGGCAGCCAAGCTCCCCTTCAAAAACCTTACTTAAAAAATAATCTAGCTGCCATAAAAATTACTCATTTTCTCAATTCTTTGTATTTCACCTGCCATAATGGTATCTGCATAAAATTGATTTTTATGGTGATTTTACAGACGGGATTATACCCCCTGCTTTCTTTATCCAATTGATAAATTCCACTTAAAAGTAAAAAATTGATGGAGGATTTGGACATACCAGGAAAAAAATCATTTCTTTTTAATGAAAGTATAAAGGAAGCAAGTACATATACCATATTTTAAACATACAGTTATGCATACTGTCACTATACATGAACTGCTGCACAGATACACATGCACATACAACATACATCACAATATACATGCATACAAGACAAACATACATATGTGTGAAAATGCACACTACCATGCATATATTTCACACATAACCCATCTACATTACCACAGCATATACATTTATACATATCATGTCCACATATGCTTTAACACACATAGGTGTGAATATATACATTTATATAGATACACATGCACACACACATATAGATAGTCAGTATGGTTCTTTCAGCCTTATCTTAAGAGTGCTTCTGTAAGCTCCTGAGCTGTTTATTTTCTTCCAGCCATAGAACCTTCTGGAGTCAAAGACCTCTATTTTATGCAACCATGTAAATACCACTTTTCTTTTCACAACCCTGGTCTTTGGTTCAAATTCATGGTGACAAAATTTTTCAATAAATCGAAACAAATTTCTCTCACACAAGCCAGAAGAAAATGAACACAATTGCCAAAGCATCCATTCTGTCATTGTGAGTCGATGCTTCTGGGAGCTTTGCCACAAGCACTTGTCAGCAGTCAGTCCAAAACTCAGAAAAGGAGAAGTGCTGATCTACAACCCAAAGTGCTGAGTCTCGCTTAAAAAATGTCTAGGGCAGCAGGCGTACACAGCACCACCTGTGCAAGTGCACAGAAACACACATGCGCTTAAGAACACATTCATGAGTGTGTACGATCATATCACACACACACACACACACAGAGAAACGTTTCTTTGATATTGGTGTCTGAGAACCTTGACACAGTGCACAGTGAGTGAGGCGGGAATGTAGAACTTAGCCTCACTCTTTCCATCCAGTTCCAAGGACAGCTGCAAACACTCCACGATGTGACTGCCTCAACCAGACAAGAGAGTCTTCCGTCCCTCAGTGCTAAAACAAGACCCTTGATGGTGAAAAGGGGCAGTAGCCATTCTAGGCACCAAAAGTCATCACTCTGAACTGAGTAAATTTGTATCTGGGGGTTTGTACTACGAGAAAGGGTGTCAGGCCATCTTCACTGTTGTCTAGCTAAGGTAAGTATCTTGTAGACAAAATAAAGGAGATACGCCCTATGACCTGGCTCCTTGGGTTTTGTTGTAAAGATACAAATGCTGAAGACTGCATTTCTGATTAGACTCAAGGATGATGCTTGAGGGATTTATGAAATGTAATGTCTAAGCCTTTCTAGGTCTCACTTCCGTTCTGAGATCCTGAAGACTAAATCTCCACTGTGTTGCTTTTCATGATTCTATATTTTCTATCGTGTGGGTCTCATGATTACGAAATCTGGTTATCTGTGTTTATTTGTTTCTGCTGTTGTCTGTTGGTCCTGTTAGGTCATGATGTCACCTCATTTCCTTTGGTGTCTGACTGTGAGTGTGCATTGGTCATTGTCCTTCAAACTAAAGTGTGTAACCTAAGATTAATAACTGCCTCTAGCAGAGCCTGTGGAGTCACTTCTGCCAGCCATCAAGGGCACTCGTGGACACGGCCTATCAGGGGCACTCAAGGACATGGTGTCTGGGGCACTTGTGCACACGACCATCTGGGGCACTCGTGGACATGGCTGTCTGGGGCCCTCATGGACAAGGCCATCTGGGCACTCATTAACACAGCCTATCTGGGGCACCTGTGTACATGGTCTATCTCAAAACAAGGTTTGGAGTCTTTAGGTTCATCCAGATAATGATATGTCCTAGAATGTGAACTTATACTAATATAGTTGTATTTGTTTTTATTTATGAATTTATCATCAACATCATCATTATTTCCCTCTCTCTGTTCAATTTCCCCTGCTCTGTTCAATACAGACAATTCATTCTACACTCCCTAATAACAAGGGAAGAGAGCGAATTTAGTGCAGGTTTGGCTCCAAGCACATAGGTCCCAGGATAATAAGTAATATAATCCATAAAATTTTCCATATTCAGTTTGCCTTTGGCCTTGATTTGTGTCCCTTTATATCACTAAACAAATGGCCCCAAATCAAAGTGAACTCAGGAACAAATGACTTAAGAGTGAGTGCACTGAGTGTAGTGAAGTGGCCTAGGTTGCTTAGGGCCCTGCTTCCATCCCGAAGTGAAACACACCACACACACACACACACACACACACACACACACACACACACAAGGGCAGGAGAGAGACTATGATCCCTACATTTAATTAATATTTAACTAATTCTAAGATTTTTTTTTTTTTTTGGTTTTTTGAAACAGGATTTCTCTGTGTAACAGCCCTGGTTGTCCTGGAACTCACTTTGAAGACCACGCTGGCCTCGAACTCACAGAGATCTGCCTGCCTCTTCCTCCCGAGTGCTGAGATTAAAGGTATGTGCCACCACTGCCCAGCTAATTCTAAGATTTTTTTCTTTTTTTATTAATTTTATTGAGCTCTACAGTTTTCTCGGATCCCTTCCCTTTCTCTCCCCTCCCCTTCAGCCCTCTCCCATGGTCCCCACACTCCCAATTTACTCAGGAGATCTTGTCCTTTCCTATTTCCCATGTACATTAGACCCATGTATGTCTCTTTTAGGGTCCTCACTGTTGTTTAGGTTCTCTGGGATTGTGAATTGTAGGCTGGTTTTCTTTGCTTTATATCTAAAAGCTACTTAGGAGTGAGTACATATGATATTTGTCTTTCTGGATCTGGGTTACCTAATTCTAAGATTTTAAATTGGTTTTTAAATGAAAATTTTACCCAGTATTTTTTCATTGTTCTTAAGAAAACAGATCTAAACAGCCCAGAGCATAATAACCAAACACAGTTTGTCAGAGGACATTTTCAATGTGGAAATTTCATGGAAATCTGCTTAAATAAATCTAGCCTGTATGTCTCCCACAATAGTCTGAGTCTCATCAAAGAGAGCTGCAGGGTAATGTGTGTGTGTGTGTGTGTGTGTGTGTGTGTGTGTTACTGTTAGTGTCATACAAGACACCATTAATTATACTGATTATGATTTTAAATGATTTCCAGATAGAGAAATAACAAAATGCTGAAAGTAAATCCCGAAAAGATTCATGCATTTGCTGCATGTCACAAACATCTCCCATGATGCAATATCAAGGTGTAGTGACAAAGAGCCACCGTGTTGTGGACTGAGACCCAATGTGGGACCCCTGGTACAGCAGCATCCTTAGGTGACTTATCTGCCTAGGATGCTCTAAAACATTTTTAAATTATATTTTCTCATCCAACCACATGGTCCAGTTGGACTCAACTGATGTGTTAGAAACTGAAAAGGGAAGATAATATTGTCGAACCTACAGAAGAAAACTGAGGCGGGTGGATTCTTTAAAATGAAGTGATTTCATCATTTTGATGTCAAAAACAATAGTCTCTGAACACAAAAATTACCAAAGAATAAAACGAAGCCAATATGTTCATGTTATAGAAATGCTTTTATAAATCACTATGGCCCAGACATCAATTTTAAACTGAATCACATTTGAGTCCATCTTGCAAGGGGTCATCACACACATGATCTGAGTTCTCCTTAGAGCCTTCCCGTTTCTTCCTACGAGGCTGAAGAATTTATAGACACAGAATAGCCAAGAGCATTTCTCAGAGAATCAGCAACGTAGTTCATGCAGCTGACATCGTGGGGTCACTTTGTCCTCTCCAGTCTCATATAAGTCATGCTGATGCAATGGAATATTTTCAAAATTCATAACCAAGTGACGTGTTGTACCAAAAAAGTTAAGTGCTTCCAGCCAGCGTCCTAATGAGACCGTTTCCAGTTTAACAATGATCGTGACTAATGAAAATGCCCCTCTGGAGATAGTGTGAGATTTCAATTTTATTAGCCCTGATACTAAGAGAACCCCCTCATCTCTCCTTTAAGAGACCTCTGTGGTTATTATTAGAAACTCAATTCTGGGCTTTTGAAAATACAGTGTTGTTTTACATGATAAACTACACAGATCTCTAGTCTACCCCAGCCTGGTTGCAAACTATGACACACACAAAAAAAAAAAATTAAAAAATAAATCTTGTTCACTCATCATATTAAAAGGCCAGAAACTAGATTTTTCTGATTTACTTTCTACCACCAAACATTTTTAAAAAGCTAAGCTTTTACAGCACACTCTAGGATCATAAATGCGTTAATGCATAAAACATCCCATTATTCTTGCTATCTCCTCCAGAGAAGGAAACGGTGATAGAGAGAGATTAATGGATGGACCAAAAGCCATCCAGGAAATTAGTAGCAGGTCTGGGATTAAACTTCTGAGTTCCTGCCACCCACTGTTAAGTTGAAGCCAAGAGTCCCCCAGCATCCCCAGATTCCATTTAAAGTGCAGTGAATGTTGGGGGCGGGGGAAAGGGGGACACTGTTAGTCCTGCTGGCTAGGTATGCAAACAATCAGCTCAGACCCGATCATGTAAAGGGGTCACAGGATTGATTTCCATTCCAAGTCACTTAGAAGCAATCTGCTGTGGCAAAGATGCTACCCCAGGCAAGACATCTAAAGATGGAAGACTATAAGAAGCACTGAGGCCGTTGGGTCAGGGACAGCTCAGACTGTGTTATTTCCATGTCCACACAGGACTGTTCAGTAAGCTGCCTCAGGGAAGCCATAAATAGTGTAGGATGGGGAAGTGAGGGCTGCATGTTCCTCAATGGCTTCTTCACTCACTTTATTATGGGATAGCTCCTGAGGCTCATGGACTAAGTCCCCAGCATCCAAGCAGAGCACTGCATGAACTAGGGAAGGCCAATAGACCTCACTAGGTTGACCACTTTCCAGTTTGGAAAGTTCCTGCTTCGTGCTTTCAGTTTGGTGTGTGTCTGGAATCCAGATAACTCTAATCTCGATTCTTGACAGGATTATATACAAGGACAAAAGAGACAGCCAATCATAGAGTTGTTTACACAAGTGAAGACCGTGAGTCCAGCAAAGGCATGACAGTAGGTGTTCATGAGCACACACACAGAAGGAAGGAGTCGCGTGTTTGCATATCTGTGATGAAATGCATGCTTGATTTTTGAGTTTCTTGGTTCTAGAGCAGCAGTGTGTCTGCAACTAGAGTGATATTAGGTCAAATCTCAGCTCTCCGGCTTTCCATATATCCTTTAGAATGAGTTTGTCTTTCTGCGACGAATCCTTCTTTTGTAGCAAGACTTAAATGGTGCTCAAGGAAGGTTACTATATGCTGAGACTGGGCCACAGCAAATAGTTGTTACCTAAGACATGTCAACTCTAATGATTGTCAGGATGGGGTGGAGAAAACGATAGTCCCCGTGTGTTTCCCAGTGTGTCAGCGTGAGTGGTACACGGGTCATCCTGCCCAGGGTTCTGGGTTTGCTCAGAGACTACAGTTTTGCTGCTCTGCTTCACTAGCCACTGCTGACCACAGGAATGAAAATGGCCTACAGAGGATGGAGAGAGACTTGCCCTTGGGTACATCTGAGAAGGCAAGACTGTGGAAATGAGGCTAAGACACGGCAAGCGCTCCCAAATGTGGAGCACTTCAAGAGGCAGTTATGGCAAACATAGAAATTGTAGGACCTGAGAGTCTGTCTTTCATTAATTCAAGTAAACATTAAGTATTTTTTATACACCCTGCCAGATACAAAGGGAGATTTTAAGAACAACCAACACATTTTTAAAGCATAAGGCATATCTCCCTTTCCCCTTAAAGTCACAATATAATTGCTTAAATAAGACTGGCTCTGGGTCCGGGATGGCTCCATGGTGAAGAGCACTTGCTGCTTTTCTAGAGAACTGGAATCCATTTCAGGTTAGCACACAGGTCAGGTGGCTTATAACTTCCTGTAACCCCAGGGGGATCAGAATTCCTCTCCTGGCTTCTTAGACACCCACCCACACGCGGCAAAGACACAAATCAAAAAGCTTTAAGTAAATCTTTAAACAGAAAATTGAAGACTACCACTCACGGCGTGGTTCGTGAAAAACCTTCCGCCGGCCTTGCTCTGAGTGAGACCGCACAAAGCACAGGGTTAGGGCTCTACGGTCAACCTGAGAAAGCCGTAGCTACGTCGTTGCCGCAGCATGTGTCAAAGTTCCCTACAGTCCATGCACCTCACCTGGGCTCTTTGAGAAAAGGAGCCACACCTGCCTGTTCTATCACATCACTACCTAGAGGGACAGTGTTGTGCCTCGGAGCTCCACTTTAGGCTACTGATTAGTCAAATGAAAACATGATAAGAAGGTCAAATGTCACTCTAAATCAAATTAAAACACCCCCACACACTTGCAGCTGTTTAACACAACTGGGCACATATGAGAACACTGGGGCTTTGGTCCTTCTAATCACATGTTTTCTCCTAAATCACATGAAACCAGCTCGCTCCACTATTCTGATGAATGAAGCCTTCTACAGACAGCCCAACATTGCTACTGTATTGTAGTTATTTTCTGTATTAGCAGTAGGCATTTCCTGCCACTTCAGAGTTCCAGCTGTTTCCCCTTCTCTGTGCCAAGAACTTTCTTGATCTTTCTCATCTCTTCTTCCCATGTGAGTTGCTACACTAGCAAATGCAAGACAGCCCAGGATGTTTGAGGAAGTACAATCGTGTACTAAGCCTTACATTTTAAAAAGTGATTAGCCAAAGTTTGAGAAATTTCTCAGAGTGACTGCAGCATTGGGTCAAATCACAAACCACAGAGATATTTGCAGCTTAAATGTTCTTTGAGTAACTGAGCTGTTACCACAGCACAGTGGAGGAGTTCCCGTTTTGCTGATTGCACATCGACACCACTTCCTAAATAACTGGTCTTATTAGAACACTATGGGCCTTTCTGAAAATATCTCCGCACTTTGAATAGTCTAATCATTGTGCTTGGAGGGGAAGATCCCATCTTGGGCCTTGCTTCCAAAACAAGGCTTCTCAGCATAAAGCCGTTGTACAGGCTGTGCGCTGTGAGCCCAGTGTTATGCTTCCCAGAGGGAACTGAGGAGGAACTCGCAGATGAGATGCAACTGCCACTGACATCCTCAAAATGATAAAACGAGAGTCTTCAGGACTGAGTTCCACCAAATATTCCATCAGGGTCATTAAACATTAGCCTCATTACCAAGCTTCTGCTCACATTGATCTGTTAGCTGTTACTTTTATTGTCAACTGAACTAGTGAACCCAAATCAAGGCAGTGTATGTTAGGATGCTGGTGCCCAACAGTTCAGTTGTCACCGTTTTCCACCAAGATTAAAGGTTGTCAGAACGCCCCACCTGTCCCTACTGCATAACCTGACCCAGCAGCAGGGGCTGCTCAAGGCTGGAGGCACATTGATGTAGGAAGAAAAGTTAGTCCATTTCCTAGCAGCCATGTCCATATTAACGTATAGGAGCAAAAACTCAAGACAAAACCTTTACAGTGGGCTTTTCCCTCCTTCCTGCTAATTATTAATCCCAACAGACAAATAGGAAGGATTCTTGGGTTAGTAAAAGAGCGATTTTGTTGGTTTTTTTTTTTTGGACTAGAAATGTTGTTTAGCAGTTAAGACACTTGCTGTTCTTGTAGAGAACCAGGGTTGAGTTCCAAGCACCCACTGGGCAGCTGATAATCACCTGCAATTCCAATTTCAGGGGACCCCACATTCTCTTCTTGCTTCCATGAGTACCTACACACACATACACACACACACTCATACACACACACACATACACACATAAATAAAAAATAAAAGTTAAAAATTTTAAACACTCCTCCCAGAGGTGACTTCTATCCAGTCGGAGACACATACAGAACCTTCTGCCTGAGTCTCGGCCTTGATCTGTGTTCTACAAAACACGAGTTAAAATCCTCATGGTCACCTGACGACGATGAGTCCCTGGGAATTCTGGAATGGTTGTAAATCCACAATTTCCTGCAATCCATCAAAACCTGCTCTCTAAATGGTTTTGACTCTCTTCAGAACCATCGCCATACATCTCAGTCACAGGCGTCCCCTGTGCCCCTCTTCTCCTGTGTGGCTGGGTCACCTTTCAGAGTCTGTACTTTTGTCACAGGAAAACGTAGGATGGAATGAACTCTGGTGAGACATGCCTAGCCTAAGAGGGATGGTTGTTCATGATCCAGAGTGCAAAGAAAATGAATGAGCTTATCTCTCGGCAGAGGCAGAGGCAGAAAAACAATAAACTGAGAATTCAGTCTGTGCTTTAATAGAGGAACAAAACGGCGCGATGCCTGATGGGATGAAAATAGGAGGAAGAAAAGGACAAGCAAAGTGGTCTCTGAGCAGCTGATCGACAGGAGCATTGTTCTGAGAGGAAACTAAGGGACAGAATTATTGTGGCAACTAGCTGAGTGACTTCCTTCTAGATCAGCTCTTCAGCATCAAGACTCCTCAGTTTGAACATCCAGTCTTTCCAATTAATAGGTTGCTCAGGTTTCAGAGTGGTTTCCAAAGGTCTCATCGCTTCTTCCTTTAAAGCAAAAGAGAGAAACAGGGCCAAGATCATTCTCTGTGCACTCTAAAAGGAATGCTAGCACTTAAGATTTCTCCCAGTTCGTGCCTGGGAGTCAAGTTGGGTGGTTATTTAATCATCATGTCATTACCCACAATTATCTGAAGTTTAAGCTTCAGAATAGAAGTATAACTGGAGACACAGTAATGTATGTTACTATTATTTTCTGTTCACGTGAATGATGGTGAATATTAGGCTTCTAATAAAAATGATCTTCCTGTGGAATCCTTCAGTCTATGAGCTGCCTCTTGCTGTTTCTGCTTTACTCTCCAGTTGCCTGTGCGTTTCAAAGTCGCCTTACTTCCCGTTTCTCTAATTCTCCCTCATTTCTTAATTGTACAAGTCACTGTCTCTATTCTTTTCTCCCAGAGAAGGTATTTTGAAGGGTTATACTTACACACACACACACACACACACACACACACACACACACACGTATGTGAGCACACACATCACATACGCAATAAATAAATGTTTAAAAGCTAGGAAAACATTAAATTTTTTGTGGAATGCAGCTCTTTCCTACTTGCGCTTTCCCTGTTCACAAGCATGGTGAGTCATGTGTGCAGTCTGCAAGGTCCGCCCCTCCACGACATCCCTCAATCTATGTGAAGAGGGAAAAAAACCACTGGCCATATACACAAAAGCTTTGCTGCTGTAATTTACTGGCTAATAAATTAGAAAGCCAAAGCTTGGGTTTGTTTAGTGCTGGTTAGGAAGGGGAAGTTGCAGCTGATTAAATCCCTTCTGAAAAAAGGAATGCTGTCAACTCTGCACTCGGTGGGGACCTAGAGCCCAGCTGGAGGGACATGTCCACAGCCAAGGCTGCTTCAGAAGTCACCTGACATAATACAAACACACTCAAGGTGGGATTTTGATGGCTGTTATTTTAATAAGGCAAATCATCAATGAAGGAAGGTTTTATAACTGAAAATAAAACTGTATTAGAATGGCCCAGTGTAGTACCTGAGTGACTGTAGGAAGAATTGATCCCCCCGTTCCATTCTCTACTGGAATTGAGGGATACACCCAGAATGAATTGGGGAACCCCTATAAGTCAACAAAATTGCGCTGACAAAACCTTGTCATTTTCATGTTCCTAGGATGGTCCCTGTATTTTAAATTTTTCCTAAAACATTTACTTTTCTACTTGTATAAATTAGATTCCTATTTTACCTGTGACTGGTGAAAGCTCATTTGCAAAGATGAGTGATATGTGTGCGTGGACTTCATTTTAAAAGTTCTCTTCCCAGCATTTACTGAGACTTGGGTTGGGGTGTGTGGAGATGGGTCTTGTTCCTGTGGCTGCCCTATGGTTCCCTCATCTGGGTCACAAGAATATAAGCAACTCCACCATATTTACCAAGACCACTCTCCCCAGCTGCTTTTGTGTAATAGACTGGGAAGAACCCAGAAGTCGAAACAGGCAGTTTGACGTTCCAGCCTCAGCCCCAAGCTGGCTTATTTTGTGGCATTTCAATCAGATCTCTTAAATGTGGATTAACCTGGGCCTGTTAGACAATCCATTTTCTCCCTTTCCATCTTTGGAGGCTAATAGACATTCATTATAAAGCAATTCTATCTCTGGGACAGCAAATAAATGCCCTGTTCTCCCTGATAGAGACGCAAGTACTAAGAGATAGAGGTGGGGGACTTTTACTATCCATTCTTACAGAGGGTAGACGGGCAGCTAGAATCACTGTTTGAGAACTGTCGGAACCGTCACCCATTTTTCTATAGAAATGTCCTATGTGGTCTTTCATCTCCTGTTTCTCAGAGCACAGCCCTCTGCTGGCCACTTTCCTTGACTCTTGACTGCACGCCAGAACTCAGCTTCCCCCAAAACAGTCTTCCTCAGTTTCCACAAAGGGGGAGGAAAAGAAACTCCTTCCTCTTCTGCAATCTCTGCTCACTGTGTTACCTTCTCTTCTGTGGTCTAACTCTCCCTACAGGGTTTTATGTCAAGCATGGATTATTTTCAAATGTTCTCGGACTTCCTAGGAGGAAAGCTGGGAACTATGAGATCTCAAACCCTGGCCTTGCTCTGGTGTTCTGTGTAGACACCAAGAAAAATGTGCATTTCTGGGGGTTGGTGGCTGTCATATTTCAAAGTTATCGGCAAGCTCACGCTCCACATCTTCCATGAGTTGCATTGACTTATGACCCTTAATCCAGACGTGATTGGGGTCCTCAAAGGTGAATTCAAGAGGCACCCTGGTGTAAGACTTGGTCCGACTTGGTACCACTGGAAAAGAGTAATTGAGGCTTCCACTTCCTTCCCTCCTTTCCTCCCTTTCTCTCCCTCCTTCCTTCCTTTCTTCTTCCCCTCCCCCTTCTTTTCTCCTCTTCCTGTCCCCCTTCCCTCCTTCCTTCTTTCCCCACTCCCCCTCCCTCCTTTCTTCTCCTCTCCCCTTTCCCTTTCTCTTTTGGCTTCTTTTTTATTCTTTTATCCCTTTGTTCATCATCTCCCCTTTCCCATCTTTTTTCCTCCATTCTTCCTCCATCCCTTCCTTCTCTTTCTTTCACATTCAAGGAGCAGAGCTATGGTTCTGTTGCTTCTTGGAGACCAGCTCTAATAAAGCAGAAGTAAAATCTTTCAAGTAGCCAAGGGTTGAACTCTGTCTAATTTCACCAAACAGAATACCAATTCCCTGGTCCAAGGGACTCATCTTCATCATAAAATCTGCTACCTTACAGCAAAGGCAAAATAGAAGCCTGGGCTGAGCACCCAGGAACATACAGATTCTGCATTTTCAATTATTTTGGTCAATATGAATCACTTGTTTTCTTTTCTTTACCTTTTTTCCCCCTTTGGAAACAGTTTTACTTCCCATTTCCTTGCTGGACACATAATTTTGATTTATAAACCTAACAGTCCTGAATAACGGGAAGTTTGAAACAAAGCTGATGCTCCTAGCCTGGTTGTTTCCCTCCTTTCCCCAGCAGTGTTTGCAGAAAACACTCCAACTCCTTCTGGAAAATGCAAATCAAAGCTGTTGCTAGCAAGCCTAGGGAACCTGACACCCCAAGGCCCCCAAGTCCTGCTCATTTGAGACTTCACTTTATAAATTCTGTAAGAATGCCCTTCAACGGTGCTATACTTAAAAATGGGATAAATCCGTCTTCTGATATTACATCTTGTAAATCTCACTTTGCATGGGGTATTTATAATCTGGCTACTGCTTGCTTGTTTTATTGAGTAAGAAAGAATAAATCAGTTTTCAATTTCTCCTCATTTTCCATTGGCAGCTCTTTGGGCTCTAACAATAGAAGAATATGATTTCAGAAACATCTCTTGAGTTCAAAATGATTGACTAAACAGAAAATAAAATTTATATCCCTCCTTCCTCGATTCTTGAACTGTGTATTGGGACAGAAAGACGTCTGGAATTAGATGGGTGGTTTGTGTGAGCAGCTCCAAAGCATCCCATGCTTTCTCTTCTCCCACCACACCCAGATGTTGCAATCCATATTGACCATAAATAATATCCACTGAGCATTTATTGCAGCCATGTGTACCAATTCAATCAATGTTCACAGAATCCTTTGAGCTAATTGCCACAATCATCTTCAGTTAACAGAAGAGGAAACTGAGGCACAGGATATTTTTAATTTTTATTTTATTTAACTAACATTTCATTTATTTTACATACTGACCACAGATTCTCCTCCCTTCTCTCCTACTGTCTCCCCCTCCTCCTCCTCTCTATTCAGGGTGCCCCTCCCAAGGACTAGAACAAAGCATGGCAGATCAAGTTGAGGTAGGACTCTGCATAAAGACTGGGCAAGGTAATCCAGCCTGAGGACCCAAAAGCCAGCTAAGAGCCAGGGACAGGTCCCGATCTCACTGCTAGGAACCTTACAAATAGACCAAGCCTCACAACTGTCACCCACATGCAGAGGGCCTAGGTCACTCCCACGCAGGCTCCCTAACTGTTAGTCCAAAGTGCACGGAGGTCAGGAAGTCATCAAGTGATGGAACCTAAGGATAAACCCAGGCCACTGACGGCAGCGCCCCAGCTTCAGCCACTGGGTGAAACTGTCCCTCTATGACAAACGTGGTTATGTGTCTTCAGCTCTATGCTTTTTACAATGATAAGACATTCGTCTGTTTCTAGACAATTATTTCTGTCTTAAGACTTGGGTTGCACTATCATCTCCACTTGGCAGATGTCTAAACTGAGGATAGGAAACGTTTTGTAGCTTGCTTAAAGAGCATACAGTGAACTAAGGTTTCTGAACCAAGCTCTCCTGGCTCTAGTTACAGAGCTCATCCTTGGGTTTCGGTTTCTTTATCTTCGTGCCGGTTAGCCAGGGAATCTTCCAGATCCCACAGGTCTCTGTTCTAAGCATTCCCTCACTCATTTATTGAAACTTCTAGACTGTGGCCCTTTTGACAATGGGGGCAAGACTTTACTTGTTACTTCTTGTGACTCCTGTATCCAGCATAGAGTGCTGTTTGTTAGGCACAGTGCTAAGGGCTGCAAAGCTTGGCTCACACCTGGAAGGTGAGGCCTGTAAGGGCCCCTCACAGTGACAGGCCCTTCAGGCCCCACAGTCATTACATGGACAATGGCCCCCACTGTGCTGAAGTCTACCAAGAGATAATTGACCATGACATGAGTTATGTGTCCCCAGCTAAATGGCGTCAGGGTCGATTACTTTATTCTAGAGGCCGCAGCAAAGAGGGTGGGTTGCAATGTGGGGATCACATCGTTAAAATAACATTTAGGGGATTGTTTTAGTCCAAGCAACTGGCTTCCAGGGATGTGCAGCCAGCGAAGTGCAAGAACCTGTGAGGTACAATTGCCTCCCCAGCTCTCATCAAGACTTGAAAGACACCAGGGGATATGAAAGTGATTGGTTGACCAGCCACATCTGATGTAAGCCAGGCCTGAGGAAAACTTGAGCAACACTCTGTCTCTAAGAAGAAAAACTCAAGGCAAATCTCAGTACCCCTCCCCCAGTGCCGTGTGTGTGTGTGTGTGTGTGTGTGTGTGTGTGTGTGTGTGTGTGCATCCCCAAATACCTCCAATAGGTACACATTATGTATGTCGGTGCTAGCATCCAGATTTAAACCATGGCTACTCAGGGTTGCCATATAAAATACACCACGCAAATTAAATTTGAATTTCTCAACAACAAATTATTTTTCACATAAGAATGTGTCCCACACTTTTGTAGGATTGCTTATACTGAAAAGCAACTGCTTGCTGTTTCTTGGAAGTTCAAATTTATCTGCACAATTTTGTTTGTTAAGTGTGGAAATCCAAAGCTTTACTTCAAAAATCAATAAAAAAAAAAAAAACCTTAATACAGTTGAACTTGCCTGTGCAGGGTTGGTTAACTATGAAGCCAATGAAGAATTGCAGATCTGGCCTCAGTGAGGCTATATGCTTTCGAGAACACAGATATTGTCCCTATCATTTCTAGATACGTAATAGAGGTTATTGGACACATTTAAAAGAAAGAGTTGATCAAGAGATGGACTCTAGAGCCAGTGTGCTGGGATTGAAATACAGGGTTTACATAAGGCATAAAAATGGAGGGGATATGGAGGGGAAGAGCGTAACGGTGGGGGAAGAAAGAGAGGAAGGATGGGTAATAGAGGAGAAAGAATGAGAAAATGTTGCATTTTCCTCACGCAGAATCCAGATTTAAATAAATGACACATGGATTTGTGACAGCGGGGAGACTGTTTGGAGGGAAGAAGACCAGTGGGGGGGGGGTGTGGAAAGGCAAACCAGAACAGTAGAAACCAAAGTAAATACAATGATAGTGTTCTTTTCTAGAATGTGCCAAAACCCATCTCAGCTCCCAGCTGAGAGAGAGAATTGGGGGGTGTTGGGGAGAACTCGGCATCCATTAGTGTTTAGCTGTGTGACCTTGGCCATGCTGCTTACTTTTTTTCTTGGTGTTTAAAAAAAAAGATAAAAGTGGTTCCCATCTCACAAGATGCTGTGAGGACCATTGAGGTACCATGTATGCCCTTATTTAAAACACCTATGAGAAATTGGGTGTGGTGGCACACACCTGTTACCATGGTACTGGGGGGGGTGTGAAATAGACCAGTCTTGAATTTCCAGCCAGCCTGGACTAGATGTCAATTTCCAGGCCAGCAAGACCTTGTCAAACAAAACAAAGCAAAGTGATAAGACTATTTGGCCTGTCACAGGAGCTTAATGGAAATCCTCACAGAAGGGGAGATCCTATCAGGCTTCTGTGGTGCTGCAATAACCAGTTGAGAAATGAGGGGTACCCCTGAAAATGTAGTGGGAACTATCACTCAGAATTCTTCTGGTCTCCCCAAAGACATCCTGGTAAAGATTTAGTATTTCGTGAAATTGGTTCCTGAAGCCAGTTGCTGCCCTGTGCATAACCCAAGCATGTGAAAGGACAGCTAATATATTGCTAGGGTGTTTGTTGGTGCATTTAAACTCACACCTTCTGTTTAAATGAGCAGAGCGCAGGGGAAATTCTCACCGGAAGGCTGTGAGTGTGTGGGAAGGAATACCACTTTAAGGGGCTCCGTTTACAGTATGCGAAGCCCTTGTAGCGTGTTGTTAATTTTATGTACACAGTGGACTGCTGAAAAGCAAGGCGCACTTGCGGGGAGCCAGAGAAAGATCTCTGGAGATCACTCCGCCAGGTGATGGAGTGCTCTTGCCTGGTGCTTTTCAGCAGTTGGAGCTAGTGTGATATGCAGCTCCATGCTGCCGGCTGCTTTAGCCTTTTGAATCCCATTGGCTAACTCCAGCTTTCCTAAGATGCTTTAGTGTACCAAGCACCAAAGTTAAGATGCCAGAAGACTTTTTAGCCAAAATTTAGCCTATATTTATACGTAATACAATGTTTTTAAGCTGCCTCGTGTGATTTTATGTGTCTGGATATCTTATACTTTTCTTTTGAATAAAATGAAGTCCTGTATTATTTTGCTATATTAGATTACACTATTCTGAAACCTTGTGGCTAGAACAAAAAGCATCTTAATTGGTGTTCCGGCTTCACTTCTGTGACCTTGATAAAATTCCCTAACAAAAAGTAACTTAGGGGGAAAAAGGTTCATTTTAGCTCATAGTTGCAGGTCCAGTCCATACTAGGTGGGAGCCATGGTGGCAAGAGCTTAAAACAACTGGTCCTATCACGTCCATAGTCAAGAGCAGAGAGAGGACGAACGCACGCTTGGTGCTCCATTAGCTTTCTCTACTCTAAGTAGTTTAGGACCCCAAACCAGGGAATGGTGCTGCCCACATTCCTGCTGGACTTTCCCATACCAACTGAGGCAAACTAGACAGAGCCCTACAGACAAGTTCACAGGCCGCCCTTATTTATACAGTTCCCCATTGAGACTCTCCATCAGGTTGACACACAAAATTATCAGAAGCTGGAGAGATGGTTCACAGTTAAAAGCACTTGTTTCTCTTACAGAGGACCTGAGACTGGCTCCCAGCACCCACTTGGGTGGCCTACAACCACCTGTGACACCAGATCCATGGGATCCAGCACCTTCTTCTTGCCTCCATGGATACACCACACACACACACACACACACACACACACACACACACTACACAAATGTATGCACCACACACATACATATACACAGTACACACATATACATACATATACACACATACACACTACTCACACCACACACACATGCATACACCACATGCATTCATACACACCACACACATATATATATCTATACACACTCAAACACATGTACACTACACACACCACACACACATACACACTACACAGACACCACACACAAACAATGCACACATATACACATATACACAAACACCCCCTCCACACACATACACAACAACTCATTAAAAGAAGCAATCAACACAACTGTCTTAAAATGGAATCATTCTCTCCTTTTTAAAATCTGCCTAAAAGATAACCTAATGTATGCAAAGTGGACTAATACTTCCTTCTTCAGATTATTATGGTATGGGGCATTAATGATTATAGAGTTTAGTATAAATGCTGCCAGAGATCCAGCAGGTACAATAGCAACGGTGACTGATGTCTGTGCAGCGGGTTAGACTGGCAGTAAATTGCATCATGATCTGGGCTGAAAATCAGAAAGTGAGAAGCGGTTTACAATCTCCCTGTTTTATCTTGATATGTCCTAACAAGCTTCACAGAACCTATAACACACCCCAGCATGTTCTTCTAACACAGCACTCCTTAAAGGTTGTTTCCTAGGAGTGGCATCGATTTTAATGAGGTGTATTTCTAGAATATAAAATGTTTATATATCAATTAAGAGGTCACAAGGCCAATATTAATCATGCATATGCCTGAACTAGCTTTGGCATTTTGGAGAAACAGTCTCTCAGCTGCCTATCACCTGTCTATCTCACCTGCTTCCAGTATTGGTTCTGTTTTGGTTTTGAGGAGGACCTGAACTGGTCAACATGTCTACCTTGTAAACACATTATCCTAAGTTTCTCTAAACCCAACTGTTGACAGAATTCCTGTTTGATTAACTGATAATTCAGGGTTTGGTACAAATTTAGCTGTTTAAGAAAAGCTTGGCTGAAGTCAATGAGAAATGAAGTTCTAAACAGTTGCTCAAGGCTTCCCTTTTTCACAAGAGTTTCAAGATCTCCAGTGTGGACATCTTTAGTGGAAGACCAATGGTTGATCTCTTCAAGGAAAGGAAAGGAAGGCAGAGTACAGCAGGACATGTCTATTATCCCTGCACCTGGAAGGTCGAGGAAAGACCATTCTGGCCTACATTGTAAGATGTTGTCTCAAAGAAAGAAAGGGAAGGAAAGAATGGAGGGAAAGAAAGGGAAGGAAATGCTAGCTCATAGCCTCTGCTGATCCCTGCCTGGTAAATATCTCCAGTTTCAAGTTACCAGTGGCTTAACAACCTATTTGCATGATGCTCGAATGCATATTAATTTTCTCTCTTAAACCCACACAAACTGGTTCCAGCAGATCAGATAAAATTTCTGTTGATATTATGCAATACATACACACATATGTTCACACATCACATTATACCCCATAAATGCATATCTATACAAGACAAAAACAGCATTTTTAACTAGCCCCAAAAGCATTTTTTGAAAATTATCTTACATTGAATTTTGATTGACAACTGATGTGTAATCTTTATAGATATACATTTTACTCATGCAGGAGTCACATAAAAATGCCAAAAGCAGAAGCCATATATATATGCTAAGGATCTATAAGATAGAAAAAAATGCTCTGATTCCATATTATGAGACAAAGAACCCCCAAAGATGCCTTGAGCTTGTATTGGCCGTCTACTGCTGAGAATGAGGCCTACCCTTATGAATGGATTTTTTCTCTAATTTAGACTCCTTTGAAGAAAACTAAATTTTCATTTGCAAGTGACTACCTATTAAGGATAGCTTCTCCGTTAGGGATGTAGGCCTGTGTCCAATTCTCCTTTCAGCTCTGGGACCCCATCTGGTGCAGACCCATGGAGGCCCTTGTGCATACTGCCACAGTCTGAGTTTATACGTGCATTCAGCCCTGCTGTGTCAAGAGGGCCTTGGTTCCATGGTGGTCTCCTTCTCCTCTGGCTGTTACACTCTTTCTATCTCCTCTTGAAGCTCCCCGAGCCCTGAGGGAAGGGGTTTGATGAAGACATTTCTTTCAAGGCTAAGGCAGAGATCTATGAGTATAGCCGAATGTTGTTAGGAGTCATTGTATTGCTACAATTCCTTTAGCAGAAGAGTAATATTTGGTTTTTCCCAGGCCCTGACCTATCTAGTCTCTTATTTCTGGCCACTCAAGCAGCACTGGGCATAGGTTCCATCTCATGGAGTGAGCCTTATTGTTTGGTTACTCCCACAAGATTTGTGCCACTATTGCACTAGCGGGTCATTCTTGAGGATCAAAGAATTCCTAGCTGTTCTTGACACAGACTAATCACTTCATGGAAATGAATGCCTGCCACATATGAGGATCTGGGCCAATCCTGTGGCAAAAGCCAAGTCCCAAGAGGCCTCCTAATTCCAGAAGCTCACAGTAAGTTCCTTGGCAAGGACGACAGATGTGCAAGAAGCTACAACACATATCTGGGACAAAGGTCTTGTACTTTGTAAAGATTTGTCACTTGTCTTTTAACAATAAAATGCTGATTGGCCAGTAGCCAGACAGGAAGTATAGGCAGGGTGACCAGGCAGGAAATAGAGGTGGGACAATGAGAACAGGAGAATTCTGGGAAGAGGAAAGGTCAGTCTGCAGTTGTGACCCAGCTGCAGAGGAAGCAAGATGAGAACGCCTCACTGATAAAGGTACCAAGCCAAATGGCTGACACAGACAAGAATTATGGGATAATGTAAGATGTAAGAATCAGTTAATAAGAAAAGCCTGAGCTACGAGGCCAACCAGTTAATAATTAATGTAAGTCTCTGTGTGTTTTGTTGGGGCTGAAAGGAACCTCGGTCAACACACAGTAGAAGAGAATCATTCTATTTTGCAGAGTTTCAGATTAAGTTTAAACTGGTGAATAATTTTTATGAAAGTAGACATATGTTCAAACTTGTAGTTAAAAGGGGAGGAAAGGGACCATTTGTAAGTGCTCATCAAACTTACAGCCAAATCTTGCCAGAACTGAGGTAGCAGTCCTGCCCCTAAGTGACAGAGAAGCAAGGACAGTGTGCCGAGAATTCCTTTTGCTGTCTCCTAAATTGAAATCATATTTTTCTTCATTTCTTTTGTTGATCTTAAAATAATCTGTGAATAGATTATTAAATTGTACGGTCCCAAATGCTCTAAGAAACTTTGATACCATCCTCCCTTAATATAGCCCATAATAAACCTGAGCTTTACTAGTTGCTAAGCATCCACATGTGCCAGGTGCTGTGAAATGAATGTACATACCAGCACACTTAAATGTGAAGGCACCCTTACCCTAAGCACTGATCCCTAAGAAATCAGCTGACAATGTTAGCTTCAGTCACTAGACCAGGGAAGGACTGCTTGTGGACATTGTGAGATGGAGATGGATCAGAATCAAAAGAGCTGGGGGATGCCAGTAGGTAGTGGTGCTTCAGGGGAGCAATGATATGTCATGAACAGGAGGCCAAGGTGGGTTCTGGATCTGCTCTTAAGTGGGTAGGACAATGTTCAAGCCACAGTTGAAGTTGAAATTTCACTACAGAGTCAGCCAACAAAAAGGGAGTCTTGGGATGAGGAAAGAGCGGAAAAGGAAACCAATGCCTACCTGAAGATTTTCCATGTGCAAAGATTCAGGGTCCAAGAAAGGAGCAACAGAATCTCTACCCAAGAAAAGCACTTGGAGAAAACCTAAGTGATGGACGCATGAAAAGAGAAGTGAGGACCGAGTGGGGAGACAAGCAGGAGGCTACTGAAGTCATGTATGAGAAATTCCAAACAAGCATGTTTAAAAACAGATGCCAGAGAGAAAACCCGACAACAGTATCAAATGTTTTTCCACAAGAATTAATGTGTGAAGCTGGGCATGGTGGTATATGCTTGTAATCCCAGAACTGAGGAGACTCACGAGGAGATTTCCCTAGGCCCAGTGTCCAGTCAATCCTTGCCTAGTCAGCAAGCCTGTTCCATAAAGCACTTGATGTTTACCTCTTGTGTGCACACACACACACACACACACACACACACATGCACACACACATGAATGAAAGAGGATGAGATCCTAAAATGTAAGGTACAGAGGAACATCTAGAATCTGTCATCCCAACCCCAGCAGACCCAAAGGCAAGCATGAAAGACGACAGGAACTGATTCCTCAGCCCCTTCCATCTTATCATGATGACAGAAAGGCCAGTGCCTAGACCAGTCAGAGGAGTAAAGCTCTATCAGCCTGATCCCCAAACAAAGGAAGAGGCAGCACACAAGAATGAATATTGTTCCCACCTGTCCACCCACAGGCACCTGCTCTCATCGCTAAGAGGATCCTATTGTGTTCTTTATAGAAAGGAGGAAACAGAAACTCAGACTTCAGCCAGACGCCTTCCAGTCAGGATCTGAACCCCCATCAACAGAATGCCAAATCCCACAGTCTTTGTTCAGCAAGACATGGATTCCAACCTGTTGCCCTGTGGCTTGCTCCACTGAATATTAAACATCTGTAGGGTCCCCTCCCACCCTCTTCCATGGCTGTTCAACCCCCACTGGTGATCTGGGACTTAAGGCGTACACAGCTTCCTGCAGAAAATTTCAAGGGACTCAGAGCACGACACCAGTCCCAGTGCTTTGGGGTAGTCTGGCAGGCACTGGCCATTGTCCCTGCACTGCTCTGCTCTCTCAGAATAAGCTACGGAGTTGTACCTTATAACTAAGACATGAGCCCCTCAAGAACTTGGGTTGCTCCTCTTATACTACTAAACCTGCTTTGCCAAAATATTGATGATAGTCATGCATCAGAGTCTCCGAAATTTTCCACGAGGCAAGGTATTTCCCACCGAATTCAATTCAGATATATCAGTCTTACATAGAAAAGGAAAGTGGAACAATGAATACATCTAACTGTCATCTCTTAACCAATGGTCATCTGAGAAAGTGATGTGGAAGGGTGTTTGCCAGCTATCCTACTTATCCTAGGAACGTCCCAGGAGAAGCTGCTACTTTGCATGGTCAAAACTGTCCCACAGTTTGCCAGTGCCCATCAAGAGGGCTATGCACAGTACTCACTCAGTAAAGTATGTGCATGAACAGATTTAGCCAGAGCTTCATTCATGAAAACCCCAATGCCATAAAAATTCAATAAATGGTTTATTAGTCCTGTTAGAATGAAATTCCTGCTTTTTAAAAAAATATTTTATTTATGGGGGGCGGTACAGCTACTTACAGAGCCCAGAAGAGGCACTGGATCCCCTAGAGTTACAGGTTGTGAGCCTTGCAACAGGAATGCTAGATATGGGTACTAGAAACAGATCCTGGGTTCTCTGGAAAAGCAGCAAGGGCTCTTGTTTTGTTTTTTGTTTGTTTGGTTGGTTTTCCGAGACAGTGTTTCTTGGTGTAGCTTTGGTGCCTGTCCTGGAACTAGCTCTTATAGACCAGGCTGGACTCAAACTCACAGAGATCTGTCTGTCTCTGCCTCCCAAGTGCTGGGATTAAAGGACTGAGCCATCACCGCCTGACAACAGCAAGTGCTCTTAACTGCTGAGCCATCTCTCTAGCCTCATGTGCTGTATTTCAAAACACCTGGTTTACAGCTGTGGGAACCGCTTCCTGATTGCATCGTATATATCTATTGTAGAAAGTAAAGCTACTTGCCCAATCTCCAATAGCATGGGTGGCTCCTTGGCAATGCTATTCCTAACTTTAGTAGAAGCAACAAGGACTCAGGCTTTCTTGCAGCTATTTTTTAATGAGATATGGCAATTGTGAGAAACTTTCAAATGCCCTAGCATTTGAAGACATGGATGGAGGAATAGAAGAAATTAGTAATAGGGTTGGGTGCACTGTGACTGAACCTCACAGCCCCGTGATCAGGCAAGAGTATTTTCAAAAGTGTATTCTGAGATTTTACCTTCTTTGGACAAGAGGGAGGGAAGTACTTTGACCAAAAATCCAGACAGCACCCTGACAACCAAGGCTTGTGATTGTTCTGCACACAAAAGAACATGGGTCTAATTTCCAAATAGACATTCTATAACTTTTAACAATTATTTAAAACATGAAATTATAATTTAAATTTTATTTCAATTATTACTAATGAAAATATATATGATGTGTGTGTGTGTGTAACTGATGTGCATGTGGAACACACATCTGGAGGTCAGAGGACAACTCTGTGGAATTGGCTCTCTCCTTCCCCATTTACGTGAGTTCCAAGAATCAAACTCAGGTCTTCAGATTTGTGTGACAAACACCTACATCCCCTGAGCCATCTCTTCAGCCCTTCCCTAGAAAATATGATTTTTAAAAAGAATTATTTGCTAAAATCAAGTATGCCACTATATCCCCATCTCAAAGGGGGGATGTTAGCCTATCAGAGCACCGCCACTACCCCAGAAAAGGGGGGATGTTGGCCTATCAGAGCACCGCCACTACCCCAGAAAAGACAGAAATAGTTCTGTGGACATGGTTGTTTGGCTTATGTTTTTGGAGACACAGTCTTCTTGTATAACCTAGGTTACCCTTGAACTAGTGAGAAGTGATCTTACTGTCTGAGACTCCCAAATTCTGGGATTAGAGACTGGACCACCATCCCTGTAAACATTGTAGTGGCCGTCATAATTGAGACATTTCATCATAGTGACTCCTGATTAATAATCCATCAGGTCCATGTCATCTCACACTAAAGTAATTCATTACACAAGGCAAATATTTCAGTAGTAGACAGAATAAACTCCTCAAAAAATAAAATATATTCAAATTGTCATGCCCAAAACTTGTAAATATGCTATCTTGCTTGGCAAAAGGAAATTTGCCAATGTAATTAAGGAACTTGGTGCAGAAAGATTAGCATGGACCATGAAGGTGTGTCCAATATTGTCGCACAAGTTCTGGTAATAGGAAGACAGGAAGACCATAGTCAAGGCATGTTAAACAGCAGTGGACACAAATAGAAAGAATAAAGAGGCTCACTGGCTTTAAGAGTGGAATGGGAGTCCAAGAGCCAACAAATACAACCTCTAGAACTTAAAAGATCAAGGAGGCATCTTCTCCTAGCCAGCATCCAGAAGGGCCCAGCTCCTGCTTTGGGCCTGGAAGATTGATAATTTTGAACTCCTAACCATGAACTCTTCAAAATAACAAATTTTGTTGTCTTAATATATTGCATGCCAATTGGTGGCAGCAACAATAGAAAACCAAGCCCCAAATTCAGAAAGCATCACCAGTAAGAGAGCAAGCTTAGCACTGGAAACTGGCATCAAAAAAAAAAAAAGGCAGCCTCTGCTGAGGATATTTTTGGTACTAGTGTTTTCTTTGCTGATTAGTATGTCTTTATCATCAAATCTTCAGAAATGATGTGCATATCTTGAAAACAGAGAAAAGTATAACCAAACACTCAGCAAGAAGAGAGGTTTCAGCAGAAGGTAGGATTTAAATTCAGACACAACTCTGGATAAGTGAAAAATGATTATTCTCAAAACCTAGGATTGCCTTCTACTACTAAAGCCCCATAATGTTAACACCACAGGATCTCTCTGTATTATACATTTAGAGGCCAGTGACTGGAGGCTGATCTTGGTACAAAGTTAATTCACCAATCTGGCACGCTGGTTGCTTTTCTCATTGCCATGACAAAATACCTGGCGAAAGGTAGCATCCAGAAGGAAGGGTTTGCTTTGGCTCGCAATTAGAGGGTACAATCCTCCATGACGGCAGCAGAATCTGAAGGCAGCAGGCCACATCGCATGTCCGTCGGGAAGCGGCGAGAGATGAATGCTGGGGGTCACTGACACTTTGCTTTTGATTCAATCTGGGGCCCCCGCCCATAGGATGGTGCCACCCACATTCAGGGTGGGTCGCCACTCTCATTTCTCTCTGGAGATGCCCTCAGAGACACACCTGGAGGTTCCTCTCCAAGGTGACTCTAAATGCGACAAAGATGAGAGTGGAGGCTGACCATCACAAATCTATTGCACGTCAACGTGTCAACCAAACGTATATCTTTAAATCATAACATTCTACCTGTGGGCCTCAAAAATCATCCACTATCTTATAATATAAAAGAGCTTTAGTCATAGCTCAGGGAGCCTGAAGGATGTGCTGTCTACTCTTGCCTCTCTCTGCCACACTCATTTCCCTCCACAGACAGGAATCATGGTGGAGAGAGGTCTGTACATAACCCCACATCTGTAGCTTTCTTGAAGATGGCAGACTTCTTTTTACCAGTCAGGTCCGACATGAAACACCATCTCATTCTTGACTGAGATTGTGGAGGGGTGAGAAGCGAGGACCCACCTCTAGGTGCAGACCCTTGGACCTTGTACAATTCGGCAGCAGAATTTCCCAATAAGCAAAGGTAGGGTTAAACACATACAAATAGAAATTGCCATTAAACTCAATATAATTTTATGGATGGACAAACAAAAACAACACTCCAAGAGAGAATGCCCACATACATATAGGAATTATGCACACCCATGATTAGTGTTGAATTTGATAATTAACCTTAAAAAGACTCTAAGTGGGAAAATTCTGCTAGAGGAGTTTTCTTAATGGGAAAATGTCTGTGAGGATTGCTCCAACGAGTGGCCTTTATTGCCAAGGGTTCAATGAGCTCACACATCTCTCCAGACAGCTAGCTGAACCTAGCCCCAACTTGGAACATCCCAATTTAAGTATCTCTCTTTGGCTGCTTCTCTGAACTCACATAAATGCCTTTTCCTGTGTTAAAGATTCCATCTGCTACATAGAGGTGACTAAGATTCAACTGTGCAATTCAAATGTAATCCAAATGCCTCTGAACATTTAATTCCAGCTGTCAGAGGAAAAGGCGTCCATAATGCAGAAATGATAGGGTTCCGGGCCGAACTTGGCAGCCTGCTCAGATACCTCGGAATAGACCTTCCAGATGAGGGTATGTGGTCAGAGTTCACAGGGGTGTTAAGTACAAAAGCATTCCTGAGGGGGAGAAAAGCTTTGGAATGTAGCACAGGTTGAAAATTGCATTTATTTCATATTTCAAAGCTGAGAGAAAGCTGAAAACAGACACGGGAGCCACCTTCCTATGGTGAGTGCATCAGTATTGCTTGTCCTGAAAAGACAAAATCCTCCCCAGGGTTGCCCTGTATAGAGAATGAGGTGCCTAAAGGAGAACATAGGGCACTCAAACAAATGGCAGTTTACTGACTACGGCCGTGTGGTACCCAGCAGCAATCAAAAGTTTATATGGCCAGAGAACAATCAAATGAAGAATTATGCTTCCTAAAAATTACACTGTGTGTGTCTATGTAAGTGTGTGTTTGCGTGCATGTCTCTGTGTGTGTGTAGTTTAATTGACGCTATTCCTCTTGAGGTTTACAGTATTCCCCCATCTCAATAAACTACAAACTATTAAAAAGAAACCCAGTGCCAGGTATTAGAAACCTCCTTTTGAGTTGTGGTCAGCACACCAAGAGACCCCAAAACAATTAGGTCATTGCCACTGCCTTTGCTTACCTTCCAGAAGGTAAGACACGGCACACTTGAGACACAGGACTTAGAGGACTGGTCTGGATCTGTCCTGGGAGCCTTCTTCTCAAGGATTTGCCTTCGTACTGCTGGGATGAGCTATTCAAGCTCCTGAGGAGAAAAGTAATCAAGAGTCCTTTCCATCCCTAACACCTATGAACCACAACAATGACCAGCACAGCAAGATAGTCCAAAAATTGCAATAGTAGAACTGATTTCCCAAGGTAACCAACAACCACCCAATTGGACTTAAGGCCAACTCAATAGGAGGGAAATGATGCTCAGTACTGTAAACCTAGCCAACTATGATTGGCTAGTGAGACCACAGAACCTAGAGGAGAACCTATTACTCTCACTTTCTCTCTCTTGTCCTGCTTTTGTTTTACTTCACTTTGTTTGAGAGAATGTTTCCCTGTGTATTTCTGACTGTGATGGAACTCATATTGTAGACCAGGTTGGTCTACAAACCTACAGAGATCCACCTGCCTCTGCCACCCAAATGCCGAGATTAAAGGTGTGTGCCTCTACCACCTGGTTACTGTCACTTTTTTAAAAGCAGTATAATTTCTAACTTCTAAATACTTATCCTTACACCCACAGGTAAGGGTCAGTCTCGCCCCTCATCAGAGAAACTTCTCTTTATAGTAGATGGAGATCATTACAAAAAGCCACAACTGGTCAAACCATGGAGAACAGCTGAGCTTGTGGTACACAGTTAATACATTTATAACACAGCTCCTACACATAGGCTCAGAAAATCGTGGAAGAGGGGATGGAAAGATTGCAAGAGCCCAAGGGGCATGACATCTGCTGCAAGCTTGTCTGTTTGAAAAAAAAGACGAGAACATGCAATGGAGGGAGATCAAAGTTGTGTGCAGGAGGGGTAGAGAATATGATCAAATACATTGTATGAACTTCTCAAAGAATTAATACAAATATAGTATGTTTAAAATGCAACTGAATTAAAAATAGCAATAAATTTAGCATGTGGGCTTCTAAGTAAATTATTCAAATAATACCTAATATATTAATGGTAAAAATAATATAATAAAAGGATGCTTGACTACTCAGAAAATGTAAGAAATGGGAGACAAAAGAATGCTGCATCAATAGAAATTAAATGTGATTGTAGACAAAGAGCATATGTAAAAAAACTACTTCATAGGAGTGCAGTAAATATTCAGAGAGAACGTGGTTAGAAAGATAACTTCTTACAGTATGTAGTGTAAATAACCAGGAATTGTTTATTATTTTTGCAAAACCAAAAATACATTGCTGAGAAATCACTGTAAAGAAAACAAGTCAAAGACTGAGCAAGAATATGTGGAAATAGCATATCTGATAAATGACTTGCATATAGAATACATTTTAATAAAAAGTTCAACCCAGTAACAAGACCAAGATTGAACACTGGGTTTTAAAATGAACAAACACATTTATGTTTTTAGTTCTAGACAAGCCATGATCAGAGAACTTTCTTCTGCAGCAAGCAGGAATGAGAGTCTCCTGGCTCTCTAAGGTACTGGGAATGACTGTTGAATGCAGAGGCGGAGGTGGATCATCTAGACTGCCTGCCTCCAAAATTCAGAGACGAGCACAGAGGAGGGGAGGCAGAGAATATAAGTCAGGTGATAAGGGGAGCTATTAAACGCTATCTCAGGAGCCTGACATGGCTCCTGAAACCACGCCCCCACTGGAGCTGCCATGGGTCTGCACAAGATGGGGCCAGTGACCATTAAGTCAGGGAAGGGGAGAGGGCTTGAGAGCCCTGTCTCTCCCTGGGGAACTTCAGACTGTCGATGGAGGAAGAGACGGAGCAGTCATTGTCTTCAGCGTTCTGTTTGCATGCTCATGTGGATGGCTTGGTTCAACTAAGAGGGTCACAAAGGAAACAATCACTGGCATGAAGGTAGGATTGGGGACTTGTAGGGAGGAGTGAGTGTTGGCAGAGGCGAGACGGGGGTAACACTGGATAGGAGGTGTGTGTGATCAAAATGGAGTCATTCTAGTTCAGCTTCCTGTTGCTGTGACAAACACCCTGAGGAAGAGCAACAAAGGGAGAGAGGGAGGATTGGTTTCACCTTACCATGCCGCCCACCACTGAGGGAATCCTGGGCAGGAACCCAGAGGCAAGACCTGAAGCAGAGACCATGGAGGAACTCTACTTACTGGCAAGCTCCTTCACTCAAATTCAGCTGGTTTTCTTAAACAGCTCAGGTGCACATATCTAGAGGCAGCACTGCCCACAGTGAGCTGGGCTCTCCTATATCAATTAGCACTTGAGGAAATGCCCACAACGCATCTGAGAGAGGTAATTCTTCAATCTCTCTTTCCAGGTGTGTCAAGTTAACAACTAAGTTTAGCCACCACGGCATCGTATACATGTATGAAATTTTCAAGGAATAAATATAATAATAAAAATGAGCAAAATAGTTAAATACCTATTTCCCTCCAAGAATATATGCTGTGCCTATTATTAGGTAATGTGTACATGGAAAACTGCTTAGCACCGTTAACCATTGTGGAAAACACATGAGAACAGTGTTGAGATAGCACTTTACACGCACTAACATGACCATGACTCATCAATACCAATGGTGATAAGCATCCGTAGAAGGCTGGAATGTTTAGATAATTCTCAAAATGTTAAATATATGTTCATCATGTGACCCAAAAGTTTCACTCCAAGAAAAAATGCAATCATATACCCACTTGAAGGCATATATGGGGAGATTTGCAGTAAACCAAATTCAAAACAAGCCAAACAGCCCAGGATGAGTATTAAGTCAAATATATGCACTGAGCTCAATAGCATCCCTCCCCCAATAATCAAGTGTACCCTGAACTTTTGTGGCCTCATTTGGAACCAACCCTTGCAGATGGCTACATTAAGATGACACTATACTTGATTAGGCTGGGGGCTAAGTCACCGACTGCCATTCTTCTATGTAGACAAAAACCAGTCACACACATACACAGAGGGAATACAGCCAGGCTCATCTGTAACCACCAGAAGGTAAAGAAAACAGTCAGGGTCAAGTTTTCAGGGACAGGGAACACACCAACTCACACCTGCTTTTCAGACCTCTCCTCTCCAGAACTAACTGCAATATAATAACGTCCTGTCAAGTTCCTCTTTCCTCTGCCAGCCAGGCTTAGGGAAGGAATGCAGTTTATAATGTCGTTATCCAGCCGTGGGAGGAGGCATGAGTGACCCCAGAGATGCTGGAAGAGGGACAGTGCACACGACAAAAGGCTACCCATGACATGACTTTGTTCATCTGAAATGTCTACCAATGACAAATCTTTGGGAGCAGACCCACAGTTGCCCTGGACTGGGGTTGGGGTGGAGACTGACCGTATTTCACAAGCAGCATGAAGAGATTTAGGGGGTGTTGTTGCTGAAACTGACTGTAGCAATAGAAACAAAATTATAAAATCTCCTTAACTCCATCACAATTTACATGCTCAATGAAGTAATTTTATGTTTGCAAATTATTCAATAATTATGTAAAAAACAAACTAAGAAATTTCTAATCTTTTTCTATTTTCTTTTTTCTTAAGATTTACATTTATTTTCTGTGTTTGCCTACTATGTTTGTACACCGGTGTGTGAGCAGCGCCCACAGAGGAAAGAAGACAGGGGTCAGATCTCCTGGAATTGGAGTTAGGCACAGTTGTAAGACTTCAAGTGGATGCTGGGAACGGAACTCAGATCCTCCTCTGGAGCAGCAAGTGCTGTTAACTGCTGAGCCAACTCTAGTCTCTATTTTCTATAACAACTAATACAATACAGAATTCGCTATTCTTTGAAATTTACTCATCATTTCAACCTAGAATTTTTGCTTTTCATTATTGAGGCTATGGAATATATACTTAAGGACCATTTCAGGTTTTATTTGTTTTATGTGTTTAATTTTCTCCTCCCATGAGGACTTTGACATTTTTACACTTTCCTAGTAATTTATTTACTCATCTAGCATTTCAGATATACCTGTTTTAAATTTCTTGTGTCTGCAGGAATCCTATATTTTCATGATGTGTTTTGTTTATGGTTTATGTTTTCTCTCATCTTGATTCATCTCATCAGAGGTCCGCTTTGCTAATCTTATTAAAGAATCAGGTTTTGACTTCCTTAATCTTCTCTTTTATTGTTCCTGAAGTTCTTGATTACACGGGTTTTCTTCTCTTCCTTCTGCCACCTTGGCTGTGCGCACTGCTCTTTGTAGTTTCCAGGGCAGAGCGTGAGTTCGTCTGCCTGGAGTCTTTCTCTCCTGTCAGGTTTTAAGGCGCTGAATGTTGCTACTTCACTGCACTCACAAAATTTAACATATAATATTTTCACTTGTTGAGTTATTTTAAAATATTTAGCTTCTAAACAAATGAGGTATGTGTTTGCTACTTTTTGTAAGTTATGTTTCATTTTTATGGCACTGCTGTCTGAGAAGTCAGGTGAAATTGATTTATAGTTTTGTTTTGTAAAATGCTACCTGTGTCTATAAAAAAAATAATAGGTATCCTTTGTTGAGAATACATAAATTAGTGAATAGGTGTAGTGATATTTCATTTGTATTTTAATAAACAAATCTTTTCTGATGATCAGAGAGTAAAACAGCCCCACTGGCCAGCCTTACAAACCAGGCAGTGGCAACACACACCTTTAATCCCAGTAGACATATTAGCTTGCCATAGAAACCGGGCAGTAGTGGTACACAACTTTAATCCCAGAACTAGAGAGAAATATAAGATGGGAGGAGACAGCTCTCAGACGCAGTCTCATTCTGAGATTCCTGGAGGCTGGATCACAATTTTGGACTGAGGTAAAGTCAAGAGTCAGTGCCTGACTGCTTTGCTTTTCTGATCTTCAGGATGAACCACAGTTTCTGGTTCAGGTTTTTATTATTTGTACTACAAATAGGTATTTGTATATGTATATAGTATATAACATGATTATACTTTGATTTTCAGATCTTCAAAAATAATAATTTTTACAATTTTGTGTGTGTATATGAATATGTGCACCTGATTGATCTATGGCCTTTGAAGGCAATAAAATCTCCATCCATACTCGTTGATTACTAATATCTTCCTGAAATTTTTCTAGCTCTCTCTTGGAAACACTTGCTGCTCTCTTAGTATAGTTCAAACAACTCTGTCTTTGTCCCATTTCTCCACTCACCATATCTCATATCCATCTCTGTACATTTTTAGATTCTGGCTTTGGGTTTTCTTTCTCGGTTATTAAAATGTCAGCTCCAGATCCCTCTCACTGCATACTTTCCAGATGCTGCTTCACTTTTTACCTCTCTGTGGCTTCTCTTTGATTGTCCCTTTTAGATCACAATGCTATTGAATCTCAAACTCCCATTATTTTCTTTCAATAAGTGTGTTTTATCTATTACACCTGATATGTTCTAGGTTCTGTCTGCTCTTTCATTTCATATTTTCCATTTACCATAACTTTCTTCTTCCCACTTTATATTGAATAAATTATTTTTCCTTCTGGTTTAAAAGCTACAGACTCCATTTTCATTCTTGCAGCAATATCTTAACTAATACAATAATTGATCATTCTCCTTCCTTCTTTTCTCTCTCTTTCTCTCTCTCTCTCTCTTTCTCTCTCTCTCTCTCTCTCTCTCCCTTTCTTCTTTTTGATTTTATTTTTGTGACTGAGTCTCACTCAGGCTGACCTTAAAATTTATCTCAACCTGCCCTCAAACTCTTGTCTGTTCCCGTGCCTAAACCTCTTTATTTATTTATTAAACTTAGCAATATCTAGAGGTGGTAGGCAGAATATATAGCATCGATAATGGCCCTACAAATGGCCTATAAGAGCAATCATGAATTTGTACATTTTTAAATAAGGGGTGAGGGAATGGCAGCATTATGGATTCAGTTGCACCCTCCAATTTTTATATGATCACATTCTAAACCTCAGGACCCCAGAATGTGACTGTGTTTGTATACAGAATGTCATTAGATGTGATTAGCTTAAAAGGAGCTTGTTGTGATCCAGTATGACTGCTGACTTGCAAGAAGGAGATACGCCTTCAGGGAAGGGCCACATGAAGACACAGGGAGCAGAGAGCTATCCGTAAGCCACTCATCCAGCGGAGGAAGGTGCCTTGGTTCTGTCCGCACAACCTCTAAGATTATAAGCGACACACCCATTGCTTTATCCAGTAGTCCGTGCGCTTTGTTACAGCTGCTTAGCAAACTAACACAGTTGGCCAAATTCTATATCTCCCTGTGGGGCTTGAATGAGAATGCCCCCCACAGGCTCATAAATTTGCACACTTAGTTTCAGTTGATGAAGGATTAGGAGTGTGGCCTTGTTGGAGTAGGTTTGTCATGGGGTGGGCTTTGAGCTTTCAAAATCCTATGCCAGATGCCAGGCCCTCCCTCTCTCCCTGCCCCTCCCCCCTCTCTTCCTCCCTTGCTGCCTGTGGATCAGAATGTAAAGCTCTCAGCCAGCTCCAACCATGCCTGTGTGCTTCCAGTCACAACAATAATAGACTAACCTTTTGGAACTGTAAGCAAGAACCCAATTAACTCCCTAAACAAAAGAATGGCTGGGTAGGCTTCCATGGCACCGGTACCTGCATGCACCCAAGGAGCTTGATCATGGTTTTCTCTCAGTGTATCTCCTGTAAGACTCCTAGGTGTGTTTGCCCTGATCTGATTACTCTTCCCACCTTCTCCATGTGTGCTTCATGACATGAAACCTTTCTACATCACACAAAATGGTTATTTTATTAGATATCAGCTGTATGTAAAGTTATACTCCTTCATTATTTCAGGACATGTGGCTTCAGGTCTTCTATCATTTAATTTCACCATTGAGAAGTCTGCTGTCTGTGGGACCCTAAAGTGGTCATCCCTTTGCACAAGCACGTGGAATTTTCCTTTGGTGCTCGAGGTCACCACAGTACCTCAAAGTCAAAGTTCTCCATATTTCATGATCCAGGAACCCTTCCAGATGCAATTTTCCCCTTTTTAGGAATGAGTGGTTCGGGACTAGAGAGATGGCTCAAATTCAAGAGCCCTGGCTGTTCTTGCAGAGACCCCAGTGTGATTCCC
The DNA here is from genome assembly GCA_004026605.1 of Ondatra zibethicus. NCBI lineage: Eukaryota > Metazoa > Chordata > Mammalia > Rodentia > Cricetidae > Ondatra > Ondatra zibethicus. The sequence continues at coordinate 21,591 of PVIU01001072.1, read as the reverse complement.
AGCTCCCCCATGGTGGCTCACTACCTGGAACTTGAGTTCCATGAGGTCACAGGACCTCTTCTGACATCCACGGGCATTGCATGAATATGTTACTCAGATACACCAGCAATCAAAACACACATACACACAACATGAGAATAAATATAAATTCAAAAAGATTATTTTTAAAAGTGAGTCATTTGTGCATGATTTCTGTGACTTGTCATACACACACACCATCCATTGTCACTTTTCTTCTAGGGACTTCATTCCCAGATGCTGGGAGCTCTGCTTCCATTTGTCATATTTCCATCTTTTCTGTTCATTTTGTTTTCTACTTCTTTATACTTCCTGATAACATAGTAAGACTTCATTTTCAAAACCATAATGCCAAACACACACATACATATATTCATACATACACACATATCACACACATACATATATTCATACATACACACACATAACACACACATACATATATACATATATACACACACATAACACACACACACACACACACAGAAAATCAATCTCCAGAGCTGGGGGAGTTCAGCTCAGCAGCCTGCCTAATGTATACAAGACATTGTATTTTGATCCCCAACACTCTAAAGCGGTGGTTCTCAGCCTTCCTAACGCTGTGACCCTTTAATACGATTCTTCATGTTGTGGTGACCCCCAACCATAAAATTATTTTATTGCTACTTCATAACTGCAAATTTGCTACCGATATGAATCATAATGTAAATATCTGATATGCAGGATATCTGAATACAGGATGTCTGATATATGACCCCCAAGCGGTCGTGACCCACAGGTTGGGAACTGCTGCCTGTGAAGAAAACATGCTGCCTTTAAATTTCAAGTGTCTTTTATGATCCACACCATCAGCCTGTGTTTTCCACTTCCTGCCTCGTTGGATGCCCGACTTATAACATCCCCGACAGGATTTGGCCAGGTTCTAGAATGTCAGGCGTGTTTACCAGACATCCCCTTTCTAATGTTGAGGATTTTCAAGTTGAAAGGACTCACATATCTTTCAGCTGTGAGACGCATGCACAGAGCTGACTGTGTTCTTTCTGCCACAGCACGGATTTTCTGGGCATATCTATTTCTCACAGCCATTTCCTCAGCCCGCACTCGGGCATCCTAAGCAGCGGCCACCCTCACTGTGCACAACTTGGTTCCCTCAGCTCATACCCCATTAACTGAATTCCTTCACAGACACACTCCCTCTCAATTAGTGTTGGAATGTCCTAGAGAGGAAGCAAGACTGCACTAAGGAGTCAGGGCCCAACCCGTGCTCTTCCAGGAAAGACATCCATGATGGCAGCAAGATCCTTCCTTTCTGCTTGGGTTTTCTACCAATAAAATAGGAAATGATTGAGGGGCTGGCAAGATAGCTCAGTGGGGAAGGGCACTGGCTAGCAAGCCTGGTGATCTGCATTCAATCCTCACGGCCTATGTGGTAAAAAGAGAGAATGGATCTCCCCAAATGGTTCTCTGCCTTTCATGTAAGCATGCATGTGCACACACAGAGAAATAAATACAGTTTTAAAAGGTTGAAGTAAATCATTGTGAATACCACAGATTCTAAAATTCAATGATTTCGTTCAATGTTATCAAGGATCTATCTAAACTTGATAAATGCATTTCTTTCTAGAAACCTACTTCAAATCAGTGGCAGTTTCTGGACACTCCTCCAACCTGTCCTTTCTCCCCTCCAGTTCCCAGAACCTAACCTATAGCTAAGCAATGTGGATAGACAAACTTAGCTGTAATTTATTCCCATCAGCATGAAATCATATGCTTACATTTTAATCGAAGACTTACCCAACACTGAAATCCAGTACAAGTTCAAAGTTCAGGGTCTCACTTTTAAGAGCTTAGCAGCTGCTTGCCTGGCTCTTAGTTGCAGGCAGAGCCCAACAATGAAACAAAAAAAAATCCCTCTGCATTACCCAGATCACTACCTCTCACCAGTTCAAAAGTCATAGGAAATACATTCTTCGTATCATTATTAAGCACTAACCAATGTCAGGGCACTCTGCCTGCTGCGGAATGCTCTTTAAATGACACTGAAAGGTTTTGAAACTTCCTAAAGAAGGGATAAGTTGAATGCATGTTTAAGAGAAAGGTCATCCACTCGGTCTGGTTTCGGGAATGGAGCTACATGCTTAGACAATGACCGAGTCAAACTAGTACACAAGCTCACCCCACCCAAAGCCGGCACTGTTTCAGGTAACACAGTTTTTCAACAGCCTAACACTTGCACACTGAGGAAGCTCCACAGACGATTTCCTCGGCTCTCTGGAACAGCTGGGTGTGCACATACCACAGCACACACATGGAAGGCAGAGCACAGCTCACAGGACCTTGTTCTCTCTTCCTACTGTGTGGGTTTCGGGAATCAAACTCACAACATCAGACTTGGTGATAAACGCCTTCGTATGCCTGTCGAGCCATTCTTTGGGCCTCCAACTTTTAGATGATGCTCCAAAGTCATATTCTTTATGTTACACTTTCTATGAGCTTACAAACCTTGATAACCAGTGTGTGACCTGCTGAAGTAAAATGTGGACATTCTCTGCAAAGTTACGGCTCCCATTCTGATTACAGCATTAGCATTGCTCAACCATGTTCTCTATGAATAGTTTCACACTGTACACCCATGTTAGTGTAGATCAGAGAGTCAGCAAACTTCTTTTTAAAAAATCTGCATGTGCATATATGTATGTATGTATGCATACACAATTACATATGTGAGAGTGAGATGTGTGTGCCACAGCGTGCATGTGAAGGTCAAAGGACAGCCCCTGCACTGGCCCTTTCTTCCCACCGTGGATGATACAGGGTCTCTTATTTTTCCACTCTGTGATACAAGCTAGATGGTGCACAAGCTTCTAGGGACTGTCCTGTCTCCACCTCCCATCTCCACAAAGGAACGCTAGAATAGTAAGCATGCATGCTATGGCATCCAGCTTTTCTGTGGGTGCTGGGGTTTCAAACTCGGGTCCTCAGACTTGTGTGGCAAGCACTGAGTCACAGCCCAGCCCAGCAAAACACTTTTTATAAAACACATGATATCCATCTTTTTTCTCTTTGTGAGTCATACGGTCCGTGTTATAATTTCTCCACTCTGCTCTTCCAGCTCGGAAGCAACCAGGAATAATCTGCCACTGGGTAGACTTGGCTGCACTCCAATAAAACTGCTTTTACAAAGCTGGTGCTAGGACGGAATCTGCCCACCAGCCAAGACTCCCAACCCGGGATCTAGGCAACATTTCCAGTTCCAGTAACATTGCACCTGATTTGGAAACAGTTGTAGGATATTTTAATTACTATGGAGCAAAACAATGAACTCCTTCTAAAGGCAAAAGAACTATGCTGCATTTTTACTAAGACGGACTTTCTAAGGATTGAAACCTCAATTTTTTTGCTAAGATCCAGTAATTAGAATTTATTTAAAGCATTATAATTTAAAAACCTTTTTACATGTGTTACTTCACTACCCATGAAGGCAATAGTACTAAACAATTTTTTCTTCCTATTTAATAGAGAAAAATCACATAAAACTTAGTTTAATTTAGTATCTAGAAGTCAGGATTTGAACCTAGCTCAGGCACAAAAAACACACTAAGTTTGCTTTTCCAAAACTAAAGAATTAGCACCCACACTTCAAGCAACATACCCAACAGCACTGTTCAACAAGCAACAAAGCCAAGTAAAACTCCCATCAACCACTTTATTTGGTACCCCAGTCTGTCATGAGAAACTGTAAGTCAGTGTAGTGGTGTTTCATTTGTATTTTAATAAAGAAAGCCTGAGGATCAGAAAAGTAAAACAGCCACACTGGCCAGCCTCACAGATCAGGCAGCAATGACTCACACCTTTAGTCCCAGTAGCCACACTAGTTTGCCATAGAAACCAGGCAGTAGTGGTGCACGCCCTTAATCCCAGAACTAGAGAAGAATATAAAACAGGAGGAGACAGCTCTCACTCACAGTCTCATTCTGAGATTCCTGGAGGTAGGATCGCCATTTCAGACTGAGGTAGAGGTAAGAACCAGTGGTTGACTGTTTTACTTTTCTGGTCTTCAGGTAAAACCCAAATTTCTGTCTCTGAGTTTTTCTTAATCATGCTTCAAGTTGGCATGTGCTGTCAAAAGCATCCCTGACATACCTCTGCTGAGGCCATCAAAACTTCACAACAAAGCAGCTGTGATAATTTGTTACAATAAACTCTTGTTGGTCCCCAGCGGTGACCGATTCCTTTCTCTAAGTGTTAAATGACTGGTGGGGCTGGAGAGAGGGCTCAGCGGTTAGAAGCCCTTGCTGCTCTTGCAGAGGACCTGCGGTCAGTTCTAAGCACTCACTTTGGATGACCTGTAACCCTAGAGCCCAGAGATTCGATGCCTTCTTCTGGACTCCAGCAATACTGCACCCACACCCACCAACCCCGCTCCACCCTCCACATACATATAAACAATGAATCATGTCTTAATGACTATATTTTCTTATCTACGGGAAATGTCAGTTCTGTCTCTCACTGTTTATAGATTATAGATTTAGATGTCAGAACTTTTGGCATGTCTCCAAGGCTTCAGAATAAATTGGTGTCTATTGGAATGTTCCTGCCTTCTAGTTTGCCCGCTGCGCAAATGGTGCCAAGGTCTGAGACGGGAAGACACTGTGAGATGCGGAGGGATCTCAAAGCAACTCTTCATTCAGTCTTAAGTAACTGCCAACTTCTATCCATTGAAAACTTCTTGAAGAAGTATTAGCAGTAAAAACCCAAGTGGCTCTGCCCTAAGTCCCTGTCCTTGTCCAGAAACTGCCTTTGCCATACTTGATTGTTCTTGTTTTTAGCAACCATCTTTATGCGGTGACTGTCTCTGAATTGATATCATTTGGAATTTTTCTAAACCCTCATTTCACTTGTCACCTGTGATCCCCAAATCTCATTTTTACAAGCTTTCAATTTTTCACTTAGGCAAATGTGCAGGAGGTTTTGTGTGTATGTGTGTGCCTGTGTGTGTGTGAGAGAGAGAGAGTGTGTGTGTGAGAGAGAGAGAGTGTGTGTGTGTGAGAGAGAGAGAGAGAGGGAGAGAGAGAGAGAGAGAGAGAGAGAGAGAGAGAGAGCAGATACTTAAGAAGACCAAAAGAGGATGTTGGAGTCCCTGGTGCTAGGGTTACAGGTGGTTATAAAAGGCTTGTGGTGGGGACTAGGAACCAAACTCTGGTCCTCTGGAATAACAAAGCCTCCAAGCCTCTCTCTAGTACCCCACATCTCGTTTTAATGAGCAGTCCAATGTGTATCTGTTCACATTGAGATTTGTACTTCTGCCTGTATCTTTTCAGAATATGCTATACAAATCTAAGCCTAAAAGACAGAGTGTGGTTTTTTCCCTTAATAAATAACAAGCTTTTCATAAAAAAAATCAAATAAAATTGGTTTTAAGATTCCTCGTTGTGGAGATTCAGCCAGTTTCAGCTGTGATACAGTCTAGCCTCTTCCCTAAGATGGCCCAAGGCTCCCTCAACTCCTGTTTGACAAGCACAGGACTCAGAAGCTTGAACGGCCATTCCTCCTTCATGATATTTTCTGTTAGCTGTACCTCAGGCTTCTTCCGCTGGACAAGAATTTGGTCAAGTCCTGCTCTGTTTACTCTCCATGTCTCCCTGCAGCTTCTTTTGGATCAGCGCAACCGCATGCACAGTGAAAGTCTCCAGGAATGTGAGGAAAACAAAAACCCTACTGGCTTCTACAGGGCTGGAAAGATGTTCTTCCAGAGGCTCGGTTCCATTCCCAGCACCCACATAGTGGCTTACAACTCTAACAGTTCCAGAGGATAAGGCAGTCTCTTCTAGCATCCAAGGCAGGCACTGCATGTACATACTGCACAGACATGCATGTACATACTGCACAGACATGCATGTACATACTGCACAGACATGCATGTACATACTGCACAGACATGCAAGCAGACATTCATAAATTAAAAACAAATCTAAAAGAATAGCTTTCAATCAAGTTGTATTTTCTATTGTTATCAAAAAAAGAGACAACCCCATTTTCAAATTAAAAACAAAAAAAGATTCCTCGTTGCACAATCATGTGACACATGAGATACATTAGAATCTCATCAGAGAATGTTTATGATGCCCTCTGCCCTTCAAGTGCTGTGTGACCCTGCACGAGTCTTTGAAGTCTCTGACTCTCACTGTCTTGTTAGAGTCCTCCACGACTCAGACTCCAAGTCAAGGATCTTTATGCAAGTGATTCGTTGACAACAAGCAGCTGAGGAGGTGTAAGGAAGTACTGGGAGCCAATCGGGGAGTAGGATGGAGAAGATGACGTCGGTAACAGTTTCCTGCTCAGGGAAGCTAGGGCTCAAGTCACTGCAACCAGGAATCTCTGAGACACCATTCAAAACACAGCTTAGAATTGTCTCACCAACGGGGGATGAAGCCAAGAACTTACACACTTACTCCTGTTTCTCATTAACAGTGATGTTCCGAAGTGTAAATGTACCAACATTTCTAGCCTTATCTGAGGTGGAAGAGCACTGTCCCCTGAGGCACCTGGGAAAGGTTGTGGTCACCGACTTTGGATACCACTAATACCCAAAAGAGAGAGCAGGCAGAAGCTGGGCCCACTAGGCTCTCCTCAGGAAAAAGTCAGTGAGCAAATAACAGGAGCTCACAGGGAGACTGAGGACCCTCAGAGTGGCACCGGCTCCTTGCATACTATTTCTATCAACAGAGCTAGAAACAGGAAATTAAATTACTTGGAAGTCTCAATATAGGCTTGTTCACCTGAGAGTGGACCAAGGGATACTGACCTAACTCAGCTTTTGGTTCACGCCCATAATTTACCAGAAGCCAGTCAGAGATTCTTCTCACGAAGCAGAGACCTCACAGTGATGTAGACAGCACAGGCCTGGTGTGTTTACTTTGCTTACATTACTGATCTGTTCTAAAATTATTCGCGTTCTTGTAAATAAGCAGTCACTTTGGGGTTTTTCTCCAAATAGGATTAGCCCCATTTACTTTTTCACCCCGTACATTTATTTTTCTTCATTTATTAGTCTTCTTTAAACAGGCTTGCTGCCCACAGGCCTCTAGGCAGAGTTTCAAAACTAAATGCTGCAATTATTTTGAAACTCAATGGCCAAAGAACTTGATTTTGCTTAAGAGAAGGGTGGATGGGCAGGCAGTGGCATAAGTTTATCAGAGAAGTGAATGCCAAACCAGAAAGGGACATCTCATACCGCACCCTGTAGGTATCAGCTGTGAGCAACCATTTACTGGACTCAGTAATTCTGAGGTTAGATTTAAATTTAGATGCCAGAAGTTTAGGATGGGATTTAAAGCTCGCCAGAAAACCATCCCTCTCCCTTAGTCATTGGCTGCATATCTATGTATCAGGAGAGCTAGCAAGGCATTGGAGAGAGAGAGACACCAGAGCTATCACCTACAGACAGGAGGGACAAGTTCAAGGTAGGGAGGGCAGAAAGACTCCTTACACAAGAGCTAATGAAGGTTGCCCTCATGCCCATGCGAGCCAGTCACACAGACACATAAGCAGATTCATTCCCCCAGTCAATGCAGAAACAGTCTGATGGCTGTTTTATTAATGAGGAAACTAAGGCACCTGGCCCAAGGCCGTACTGAGGTTTGTGGGTGAGGAGGGACTAACCTAGGGCAGTCTAGTTAACACCAGAGATCGTTATACCCTCCTGATTGTAAGGATGGAAGGTGGAGCCTACATAAAGGACTTGCCGACTGGGGTGTTTCTAAACAAGGGTTTCCGAATGCATCATCAAAAATGGATTCAGTGGTAAACTGGACTTTCAAAGACTAAAACTTCTACTTTGCAAATGGCCCGTGCTAAGGGAATGGAAAGGCAGGCCTTGTGCTTGGAGAAAACAACCACGGTGCATCTGATGATGGATTCATATCAAATAGACCAAGATACTTTTATTCAAATTCCTTCATAGTTGTAGTTTGGTCTTGTGTGTGTGTGTGTGTGTGTGTGTGTGTGCGCGCGCGCGCTCACGCATGTTCAGATGTGTGAATGCATGCACACTTATGTCATGGCACACATGTAGAAGTCAGAAATAGTCTTGGCTATTGGTCCTTACCTCCACCTCATTTGAGACAGGATCTCAGTGTCAATGTGTGTTCTAGGCTAGCTGGTCCATGAACTTCAGATCCTCTTGCCTCAACCTCCCACCTCTCTGCTTGAGTGCTGGAATAGACTGCAGAAACGTTTCCTACTGTATCCAGACTTCACATTGCTTCTGAGCCTCTGGACTCAGGTTATCAGATTCGTATGGTGAGAGCTTCACACACTGAGCCATCTCCCCAGCCCACCACCTTACTCTTTGAGACAGGCAGGGTCTTTCATTGAACCTGAAGCTCACTAATAGCTATTGTCTAAGTTAGGGTTTCTATGGCTGTGAAGAGACACCATGACCACAGCAACTCTTACAAAGGAAAACATTTAATTGTGGTGGTAGTTTACAGTTCAGAGGTTCGGCCCATCATTATCATAGCAGGGAGCATGGCGGCGTGAAAGGCAGACATGGTGTTGACTACATTGTAATCAAGAGGCAACAAGAAGTGAACTGTGTCTCATTGGGCAGTATCTTGAGCATATATGAGACCTCAAAGTCTTCCTCCACAGTGACACACTTCCTCCATCAAGGCCACACCTACTCCAACAAGCCACACCTCCTAATAGTGCCACTCCTTATGAGCTTATGGGGGCCAATTACATTCAGACTAGCACAGCTATGCTGGCTAGCTGTTCTCTCTCCCTCCTCTGCATGCTGCTGTTCCTGAATTTTTTATATGGGTATTAGAGATTGAATTTAGACTTTTGTGTTTCACCCAATGAGCTATCTCCCAAGGGCTTAAAATGCTCTTAAAGAAAAATAGGGAGACCAGCAAGACAGTTCAGCATGTAAGGGTGTTTGCCACCAAGCTTGATAGCCTGGACCCCCGGGACCCACCTGGAGGAAAGAAAGAAATGACTTCAGAAAGTTATCCTCTGACCGCCATATGTGCTCTATAGCAGGTACACCTACAAATGGGTTTTTTTTTAATCTTCTGAGATGAAAGAAAACTAAAAACTAGGAAAATGTATTTCATTTAACACCAAATAAGATATGTATGTAACAGGACAAAGACAAACAGAGAGACAGAAAGAAAAGAGAGAGGGGGGAAATGGGGAAATAGACATAAGTCAAACATGTTCATGAAGGAGTTGGGAAGTAAAGCACCTCTGAGATATCGCCATCTATAGTAGAACATCTGAGGTCTCATGCCTGACACATCCAATGGCTGCAAGGCTGTGGAGAAATGGGTACCCCGAGTCACTGTTTGGAGTCTCTTTGGAAGACAGTTTAGTATTTCTTCAAAGCTAAAGCTGGTATGCCACATCTGGGTCTGTACTATGCTCCTCTAGCAGAGTGTCACAGGCCAGGGGGACAGGCACAAAACAAAATTATATCAAGTTTATTTCTCAGTGCTCTGGGGTCCTAGAAGCCCAAGACGGGGCACCAGCATCCACTGGGAGAGTTCATGCTGCAGCCTCATGTAGTAGGAAGAGAAGCCCAGTTTTAGACGCCCTTGTAGAGCGTGTTATGTCTCCAAACCCTATTGAGCTTCATAGCACAGAACACTGGGAGATCCCAGAAAGGAATTCAGAAAGTGCTGGGAGAAACAATATCTCATCATAGTGGGAGAATGGAGCTGGCCCATGTAACTTCAGAAACAGTGTCATTTCCAAAGACTAGACGCAAGAGAACGTCCATACAATTGCTTGGACTAAGTAAGTAGTCTTCTACTACAATTAGTTGCTTCCCAGTAGAGTGTAGGCTGGCACATGGAAATGAACAATTAGGATGATGAATATTGATGGTAAGGGTCAGGTGTCTCATTATAGGAACTGGATTTTACAAGTAAATGAAGAAAATAACTGGAATGCTTCTAATTAGTACTTCTGTGAACTTGTGCTTACTTTAATATTGATATAGACAGTTGTATATGAAATCCAGGGAGCAGGAAATCCACATTCCTTGCTCTGCTACTGAGGAGGGGTCTATAAACAGACATCCCAGTGGTGACCAGTGCATTGTGTATTACAATCTTAGTTTCTAATAACATTCTATCATTGTAGGAAACGGATCACAAAAAAGGCAAAAAATACAAAAACCAACCAGACAAACAAACAAAAATAACCCAGCTGACTATAAGAAATGTACAAGATTGTTCTGAATCATATTGTGGTATCAGAAAGTAAAGATGTACTAAGACAAACTTAAAGTGTATGTGTGTGCCTGCATACATGCATATATTTATACTTGCACACATGTACACATGTGTATATACACACACATACTGATGGGGGCTTCATAGTAGCAAAGGACCCAACTGAATGAACTCTAATAATAGTCAAAGCATGAGGATAAAGTAGGTTACTCATCGCAGAAAAAAACTATTTATGACTCCATGTTGACAAAATAAATTATTAAATTAATGAATAAATAAATACAAAATACAGATCATGCTCCTTCACAGAATTACAAATAATTACAGACTCTCTGCCCTTGAGTGGAAAGAAAGCAAGGCCCAATTCCTGAAGAGTGGGTCAGACACAGTGAGTCCCCCCCGCTTCAGAGAGTTGAGTACGGCAACACTGCCCCCCATCCTGGAGACACCAACCTGACTATGATAGCTCATGGGGATGAATGTGTCCTTTGTATGATGTGAGGAAGTACACTTCACCTCTGAGATCTTCCTCTCAAGAACCCACAGTCCCAGTCTAATCACAAGAAAAACATCAGAAAAAAAATAGGAACATAGCCCAAAACAACCGGGTATCTTCAAAGTTTTCAGGATTGCTGAAAACGAAGGGAGAAAAACCTGAGAAACTCTTATAACCAAGAGGGGATGGAGGAAACAGGGCAACTAGATACAAGGTGGAATTTTAGAAGAGTTCTGAGACAGAGCAAGAAAATGAAGTAAAACCAGAAAACGTGGATAAACTCTGGGTTTTAACAGGAGCAGATAGGTCTGATGCCGGTGCGTTATTCTAGCAGAGGAAGCATGGGCATGCCAGGTGTCAATCATAGGAGCACCAGAGACTATGAGGACAGTGGCTTCCGTCCCATCATCAAAATTCCTTCTGCATATTCACAACCTCTAAGTATCATCTGTGGTTCTGTGTGCTGTGTATGTGGTATATGTACTTGTGTGTATATACACATGTATGTGAATGCATTTGGAGACCAAGGTTGCCATCTTGGGTGGTCTATCCCCCACCCTTCCCTTTTTTATTTTGGTTTTGAAACAGGGTCTCTCACTGGACCCGATGTCCATCAGTTTTGCTAACTTGCTAGCAGATGAGCCCCAGGGGTTCTCCTGCCGCCAGCCTTGCAGTGCTGTGCTTACAGCCATAGTCAATTTTTCACATAGGTGCTGTGGAGCCAAACATAGGTCCTCTTACTTCCATGGAAGGCACTTTAGTGACTGAGCCATCACCCCAGCCCCAAACTGTATGTTTTTCCAAAATTAAAGTAACATGAGTAAACAAATGAGTAGGCTTTGATTTGGAATGTAATAACCATGTATCAGTATGAAGTGAAAAACAATCAGTTTAGTCCTTAGTTCATTTGAGATCTTTCTACTTGTTCTGAAGAATGTACATAGAAAAACCCAGGGGCTGTTTCTTAAGTCATTGAGCTATTAGCTGGTGAGGAAAGGAATCTGAACTTAAATTCATCAAGAAATGACTCCATCTTCTTTATGTTCTTTGAAATATTTGGTTAGAATGACTCACCATGCCTGTGACATTCATTCAGCTAATCTGCTGGTAATACCATGACTGTGGACCAAATCATACTCTTACATAGGGTCATGGACACACTTGCAACAATATGGCTGCCTAAACCTCTTGAAGAGTTTGCATCCCTACATGAAATAAAATGAACCCAACAGGACTCTGGACACTATCAGTGACTTAGATTCCTTCTCTGTTGATCTGGAATTGTCTCCCATCTGCTCCGTTTTCAAATGCTTGGATCCTAGACTGTGGCACTAGTTTGAAAGCCATGGAGTCTTTAGGAGGTAGATGTAGGCCAACAGAATCCAGTCATAAGTGAATGTTTTTGAAGGTTACACTCACCTTTAGTTCTAGAGTGCATTCTCTGCTTCCTTCTCTACTGACAGGTGAGAAGTCTACTCCATGTTCCCACCACCACAGACCAAGCCCAGCCACCATGTTGCCTCCTCCATGGTAGATGGAAATGCTCAAGAAACTGAAAGCCAAGATAAATCTTTCCCACATAAGTGGTTTCGGACAGGTATGGTGCCACGGTTATAAGATAATTAAGTCCTCATGAGCTCACACACCTAGATCCACTGACTTCCACTGCAGGAGGGTGCAGATGATAACTCAGGTTTCATACCACAGAGGGACAAGGTGACATTATTATTTTCCCAGTCACCTTTCCACTCTCTGTAACATGGAGGAAACAACAGACTGGCTTACTACCACCCTCAGACTCTAGCACATGCTGTTTTGTGTACTGGGAGAGAACTTCAAGGGCAAATGAGTTTAGATGCCCTTCTAAATACCTTCCATGTTTGATGAGAAACTCCTGTGTATAACTTGACTCTCATTTCCTGCTGGGTTCATTGACAAAGGTCAGATTGACTTCAAGTTTGGGGGGAAATTTTAATTTAACATTTTAACCACTTCCCTGTCCAAAGAGATACTGTACAACTGAATTCTTTGCCAGCTAGACCAGGCACCAAGAACAGGGGCAAAAACATAGTGAATATAGGTACCTAAAGAAGTTGATAAGGACAGGTAAACAAAGGAACACCAGTCAAGAAAGCAAGAACTGCTCTATAGAAATGTCACTTCCTGTGCCAGGTTCTTATATGCTCCTTCTAGAGGATGTGAACCAGTAAAACAGGGACATTCTATATAGTTCTGACCATTGAAAGGACATAGATTGGTAAGCTTTGTGTGGTACTGGAGATGGGCTGCAATTTGAGTATCCATTCTGCCCCTTAATAACTGTGTTATTGGGACAAATAATTATCTGCAAAAATGGGTCTTCAAGATTAATGATTAAATGTGTGTGTTGAGTGTCAGGCATGTTAAGTGCTTAATACTCATTGACTGTAGCCTTTTTAGGAATGGGTAAGGTGGCTTCTATGAAGAATGGATGTACCTAGAGATGACAAGCAGAGCTTGGCCCTAATAATCAGCACCATTTCAAATGGTGTGAAGCAGTTAAGATCTATTTGCTGGTTCACAGAATCATGAAATAAGATTGTATGTGTTTAAGTTTCTGAGCTTTAGGATGGCTTGCTACCCAACCATAGAAACAGAAAAATAGCATTTCTCTGAAGTTTTTGGGCCTTACCTCAGGTAACATATGAATAGTCTAAAGTAGAACGCACACTACTGAAGAAAAAATATCCTAAGTTTAACCCAGCTATGAACCTTGCAAGCTACAACAGTTACTGAGTTTGTAAGACATGCCCACTAGTGTAATAGTGGTATGAACATCACTGGAGTGGCCAAGCACTTTTTCGTTGGCGTTAAGGCTTGTTCCACAAGATGAAACCCAAACCAGGCACTAAGGCTGGGACAAGAACCTGTACCTAAACAGGTCATAGACCAAAGGAGAGAAACTACTATCATTCTGATAAGTGCACAAAGTATTAAACTGACTCCTGAGGTGGGATTTCCCTCTGTATGCTGTGATTACCATTGATAAATAAAGGAACTGCTTTGGGCCTATAGCAGAGCTATAGGGGAACAGAGCTAGATGGGGAAAACTAAACGGAATTCTGGGAGAAAGGAGGTGGAGTCAGGGAGAAGCCATGTAGCCCTGCCAGAGACAGATGCCCAGAACTTTACCTGGTAAGCCACAGCCATGTGGCAATACACAGATTAATAGAAATGGGTAAAATAAAGATGTAAGAGTTAGCCAATAAGAAGCTAGAGCTAATGAGCCAAGCAGTGATTTAAACAATATAGTTTCTGTGTGGTTATTTCGGGGCTAAGTGGCTGGGAACCAACAGGCAGCTTCCTCCTTACTACAGACTCCTAATAATGTGTCCTTATACCTATTCATTAATTGATCATCCAACCATCATCTGGGGAACTTCTATTTTCAGTTGATGTTGTTTAACACAGAGACCCACAATTGGTCAAGGCACAGAAAATAAGACACTGCAGAGTGCTCAACTGCATGAGACATCGACATCACAACCCTTTCTCCCAAAGCCTGAGGATCATTCTGGAAGAAACAATGTAGAAAGTGTAATAGCCAGAAGGAGTTTGCTGTGTGACAATGGTCTTTTATCCTGTCACTTACATTGTATTGTTTTAATAAAATGCTGATTGGCCAGTAGCCAGGCAGGAAGTATAGGTGGGGTGACCAGGCAGGAAGTAGAGGCAGGGAATCCAGAACAGGAGAATTCTGGGAAGAGAAAAGGTCAGTTTGCAGTTGTAACTCAGATGCAGAGGAAGCAAGATGAGAATGCTTCACTGATAAAAGGTACCAAGCCACATGGCTAACATAGACAACAATAATGAGCTAATTTAAGATGTAAGAATTAGGTAGTAAGAAGCCTGAACTAATAGGCCAACCAGTTTATAATTGATGTAGGCCTCTATGTGTTTATTTGGACTAAATAGCTGTGGGACCTGGTGGGACAGAAATCTCAGTCAACAGGAGTTGCTAACTACAAGGGAAACAATGTCTTCCAAATATAGTGGGAAAGCTACACATATGAAGTCCCAGCAGTTACAGTAGAAAGTGCTAGCTCATGCCAGACAAACCCAGTATGGATAGGAGGGGTGGACCTGAAGTTCCATGCCTAGCCCTGGAGCTACTGGAAACTGATAGCTGCTTGGAGATGAAGAGTCAGTTTTATTTGAGTATAGCCCATGGTAAGTCAACCATGCAACAGTGGAAGGCCACATAGCCAAGACTGTATGGATAGTACAACCTGGATTGATGAGTTTAACAAAACAAAAAGAGTATACAAAGGTGGGTGGATAGGGAAGGGGGTGATCTTGGAGGTGTTGAGGAAGGGTGAACATGATCAAACACACTACTAACTAAAATTCCCAAAGACCCAATTTAAAAAGAGAAAATAAAATGTTGGACACGTAGTTTGAAACTAAAAATCAATCAAAGAAATAAAAAAGAATTATGAGAAGACACACTATACTATAAGCAACAGAGAAACTTTACCCTTCATTAAATGAAACAAAATAATATTGATATTTAAGCATAAAAAATATATGATCTGGATTTAAAGACAGTTATTTTTTTATGAGTCCAGAATTTTGCATCTCCTCTAGGATAAGAAACAATGATGTTCATAGGAATGTATACATGGGGAAAAGATTTCAAGAATATGTATTTTGCATCAAAGAAAATTAGGTCCCTCCCTGCACTTTCCACCACTCTTCTTTTTCAATTCATGGTTTTAGAAATGGATCTGGTCACTTTTCTCTTGTCCAGACTGGCTAGCCTATTCCTTAAACTTATATACAGTAACACAATCCAAATCCAACTGGCAAAAGAAAGAATGTGCAGTCAGGTCTGGTTTCTCTAAAATCCTCAATCCCTTGGAGTCCCATTCATTTTTCATATGGACACTTTCCCTTGTGACCCAAACTAATTTGATCGTCTACCACATCTCCTCAATCAAGAGCATCCAAAGCGGTTTAGCAGAGATCCTATAAATAATGCTTCCGCAATGTTTAAAAGATAATATTTAAGGGAGAAAAATCTGAACTCTGAAAGGATCCTGGATGAGAAGGACAGTCTAAGATTATACCCCCGGTCACTTAATCCCATTTGTGCTGAATTTTATAGAATTTACTGATTGTTCTGGCTTTAGCTAGACACAGACTATCAGGTAAAATGGGAAAGGAAAACTGAACTGTGATGTTCGAGTTAATTTTAACTGTCAACTTGACACAGGCTAGAGTCACTTGAGAGGAAATTCTTCAGTGAGGCATTGTCTCCATCAGATTGGCTTGTGAGCATGTCTGTCTGGAACATTAATTCATGTGAGAGTTAATTCACCAACCCAGTGTGGGCAGTGCCATCTGTAGCACGGTGGTCCTGATCCATAAGAAAGCTATAAAAGTGTGATCCTGGAGGAGCCAGTAAGGATTCTGCTTCAAGTTCCTGCTGGAGTTCCTTTTCTGCCTCTCCTTGATGATGGGTTATATCTTTCCTAGAGTTATCATTGCTGTGAAGAGACACCATGACCATGGCACCTCTTACAAAGGAATAACATTTCATTAAGATAGCTTACATTTGCAGAGGTTTAGTCTGATCACTATGGTGCAATATGGTGGCATGCAGGCAGACATGGTGCTGGAGCTGAGAGTTCTACATGTTGACAGACTGGCAACAGGAAGTGGGCTGAGACATGGTGTGGCTTGAACATATATGAGACCTCAAAGCCTGCCTCCACAGTGGCACACTTCCTCCAACAAGGCCACACCTACTCCAACAAGGCCTCCTAATAGTATCACTCCCTTTGTGGGGGCATTTTGTTTCAAACCACCACAGGCTGTAACCTGAAAGCTGATATGAACCCTTTCCTCAGTTGTTTCTGGTCAGAGTCATTGATCATAGCAACAAAATGGAAGCTAGGACATGTATTACATTATGGTGATAGAGAGGACTCCTAAGAGGGTCGATATTTAGTGGCAGAGGAAAGGGCAAAGCCAAGGATAGTCACACAGGTACCATGTCCCACTGTCATCCCATATACTACAGTGCAAGATGGTGTCTTTCTTTGTCAAAACACATGAAGTTTGGGAAATGTCACCTTGT
Organism: Ondatra zibethicus; assembly: GCA_004026605.1. NCBI lineage: Eukaryota > Metazoa > Chordata > Mammalia > Rodentia > Cricetidae > Ondatra > Ondatra zibethicus. The sequence goes on along the minus strand of PVIU01001072.1, from coordinate 4,715 downwards.
AACAGTTGGTCACTTCAACTTCTCTCCGTGTCTCAGTGTTATATCCCCTCCGCAACACATTAATTACCAATGTGATAATATTAATAGGTGGATCCTTACAAAATGATACAGCCATGAAGGTAGAACCCTGGTGGATGGACCAAACTCTTGATAAAAAGCCCCACATAGTTAATCATAGACTTCCCAGCCTTCAGGATTATGAGAAAGTTCATTTCTCTTCTTTATAAACTACCCAGTTCTGGGCATTTTGTTATAATACCACAAATGGAATAAGAAAGCCCCCTGTGCTCCCTCTTAGACCCATAGGCTTCTTCCCCCTGGTGTCACTGCCCACAAGTCACCCTCACTCTGAGACCCATGACAAGCTGCAGCAGTTCTTTGGAGTCACCTGACAAAGGCGGCATAGACAAAAGAAACATACTTACTCGCCCTTGTGAAGACCACAGTGTGACATTGTTTGACTGTTTTCCTCCATTCTGACGTCGTATATGGAAGTTCTAATTCACGGTGGAAAGGAGGCCTTTGGGAAATTCGGTTTAAATAGGGTACAAAGAGAGGGTGAGCCTGCAGGGTTAGGTTCGCCTTTACAGAGGCTGAGGCTGTCTCCATTGAGTAGGGACATGGGAAGAATGACATCTGGAAGAGGGACTTCCCTGGAGTCTCTCTGCTAGTCCCTTGATCTTAGGCTCTCTGCCTCCAGAATACCAAGAAGTGAATTCCTGTTGTATAAGACACCCGGTCCATGGTGTTTAATTATGACAGTCTGAGCTAATGCCAGCCCCACTAGTTTCTTCTGGAAGTTTCTCCTCTTAGCTTGTCAGTGGCCAGTTTCTCTCTGTGTGTTCACATAATTTTCCCTCAGAGCATATTTGCGTCTTTCCATGTTTTTCTTAGGAAAAGTCAGCCACTTTTAAGAAGGAGTCATGTTAATAAGCTCTTTCTACCTCTTCGAGAACCCTTTATCCAAAACTCTTTATGTTCCGGGTCCTGGAGTTTAGAACTGGAGGAGAGGACAGTGAAGTTCAGGTTGTGGCCATTCATCTCAGTAGCCGTTTGCCTTTCCACTTACTCTCTCAGTATCAAACCCAGTCATTGGTTTCACAACCAATACAGGGGACGGTGGGAACACTTCCGAGCAAAATACCCATGGTAATCAACTCTAAAGGCTTCTTAGCTTTAAAAATGTGAAGTAAATGGGGAAAACAAACTTGTCTTAGGAGAAATCATGGTGGATAACCTTGAAAACCAAAAAAATTCTGCAAAATTTAGAAAACTGAATTTTATGTTTGTTTCTTTTCTTTTCTTTTCTTTTGAGACAGGGTTTCTCTGTAGTTTGGGAGCCTGTCCTGGATGTCACTTGGTAGACCAGGCTGGCCTCAAACTCATGGATATTCACCTGTCTCTGCCTCCCAAGTGCTGGGATTAAAGCCGTGCACCACCACCTGGCTGTGAAAATAATATCGCTGTGGTCCAGGAATGAAATAGGGGTGGATGAGGACACATTCTAAATAGCTACAGCATCACTGGGAAGTTTTGAATGTGAGCTGGAACAAAGGTCAAGAGAACACACACGTTTCTCATTGTCTTCCCGATGAGATGGCTCAGTGTGTAAAAGTCCACATCACACTGAGATACTGCACACCTTCAGGATGCACATGGTGGAAAGAGAAAACCAACTCCTGAGAGTTGTATCCCGGCCTCCATTCACGCTTCCACAGGCACGAGCCTGTAGTTGTATACACATCACACAATAGTATTTTTTAAAGGAATAGTAGATAGGTTGAGCGTATTTGACCTGAGATGTTCCAAATCTAAAGCATCGGTAGAAGCAACATGCTATCACAAACTGAAAATTCCACACTTTATATCATGAAATGGGTCTCAATCACAATGCAGGTGAACTAAAAATATTATATTAACTGCATTAAGGTATAGATGAGACATAAATGCATTTCACAGTTCAATTTAGATAATAAATACTTACCTACAGCTTGTTTATTTACCATTCAGTTAACTGCGATTTTTTTTGCAAGTCCTTTGTTTATAATCTGTACTGTGTTCTAGTCCACCTCATAGGAACTGCATACTAAGCCTCCTGATGGCAGGCAGGCCACCCTGGCTGTGTTAGTAACATCTCAGGGATTTTAACACGGGAGCAGCAGTCATGTCCAGTGTCATTCACCCTTATTCCTGCGGCTGAGGCTGGATAGGATGGCTCTCTCTGAGTCTTACCACCTCACGACTAGATATAAAGCCAAGCTTGAGTCGTCTGATAATTTTCCCCTTTTTACTTCTGTATTTAATTACTCACTCCAAGTAAATCCATGCCCACAATGAACACTGAACACATCAAAAATGAACCCAAAGTGTTTACTGACTTTCCCCAAGAGTGTGTTGTGGGATGTTGTTGCTTTGCTTTTTCCTTGACACACAATCCCTTATACCCAAACCCCAGGTTTCCTTGGCAGAGACTGAGGAAAGGGCCATAATAAAATTTATTTAGTCTTTGCCACTCAGAGCTTTATATTGGTAACTGCCTCTTCTGTCTAAAACAACCCTATTTGGTTTTTAGCCATTGCAGCACATCTGTAAATGCAATGCTTGGGAGGCTGAGGCAGGAGGCTGGTGAGTCTATGGCCACCCTGGGCTATATAGCAAGTTCCAGGCTAGCCTGAGCTATGTAGCAAGATGTGCCTCAAAAAATTGATAATAATAAGTTCAGTCAAATAACTCCTTTTGGAAAACAGTATAGACGGCTCATACTTCCTGGGGTACCTCTAGCCCTGTAACCTTTCTGGAGGTGCCTATAACTGATTCACCCTGGAGAACTTGAGCAAACATCCCCTGGATAATTTTATCATCTTGGAAGCGGGGATATTGCAGGATTGCACTGCAGGACCCCTCCAGCTGCTCCATCAGCAAAGAACCTAATTCTTCAGCTGCTGGTCAAAAAAGAAACAAGGAGACAGAGCCGAGGCAAGACAAACAGGCTGCTATTCCTGGGTACATAAAAATATACCTTTGGAAGTGGTTTAGTCAGGAAAAAAAATATGTTTTAGCTCCCGCCACATTTGTCAGTCCAATTTCTTCCTGAACAAACAGCGCTCTGTTGGATCCCAGCAACGCAAGTTTTCCAGCTCAAAGCCTTTTTGTTTGCCATCGAGGTCATCTATCCATGAGGCTTGTCATCTCTGGTCACTTGTTCCTCCAAGCTTAAAGCAAAGACATAAATCGTGCCCACATAATCCCTTCATTTTAAGAGAGGGAACATGGGGACATGTCATAAGACACTTAATTGCTGGGAAATGTCTTCGCCCCAGTTTTCTTTCTCCGGAGTCAGCTTACCCCACCAGTGCCTTTACTCATGTGGGATATAATGTTATTTCATTTTCCTCTGGTCATCTTACATCCCTGGGGAGTGCTTGACTCATGATATAATTACATGCTCAGCCAGTTCCCACTAAGAGTCACTGCAGACTGCCACTGCGCCCCACCCCCCGCCCGCCAGCCCTCCACTCCCGTGCCAAAGAGACCAGAATGCTGCCAGAAAAAATGGTGACACTTTTTGCACAACCGATAATTATTAGGTTCTCGGAGAGGAGTTTGCAATGGTCTCTGGGCCCTGGAGGTTAGTGACGCATTGCAGAGCCAGCCCAGTTTGTGGTCTGTAGGCAGTCCAGCCTGCCTCCATTCTCACTGGTGTTTCATAAAGTGTTTCCTGGAGGACAGATTTCTAAATGTTTGAGGATCAAGTCTTGTTTCACAGAAAACAGGAACGCTGGACTACTGCCGTTAGAGTTGTGTACAGTGCACAGTGCAGTCTCGAGGAAGGTTAACTTGGGGCGATGACAGAGGCTTCCTCGTAATAATCCTCTATTGCCCCAAACAGACACAGGTCAGAGCAGTGATGTCCCAGCTTGCCCAGGGATATAGGAAGGCGATCTATTGTTGCTTGAGTTTCACATAAGAAGCAAATGAGATGATGGTGATCTCACTTCTCATAATTTACTTTTGGACACAGAAGTCTCTTGAGAGTTTGTAATTGTCACCCGACATAGCGTAGAGTCATCTGAGAAGGAAAGCCTCCACTGGGGCATTCCCTTGGTCAGATTGATCTAAGGGGATTTCTCTTAATTGTCAATTAATGTAGGAGGGCACACACAGCCCACTGTGGGTGGTGACATTCCCTAAGAAAGTAGTTTGGGACTATGTAAGAATCTGGGAGGAAACCAGCAAGCGTGTCCCTCCATGGTTTCTACTTCAGCCCCTGCTTGACTTCCTGCTGTGATTTCCCTCAGTGCGGGACTGTGACCTGTGTCTGAACCTAACCTTTCCCTCCCCTTAGCTGTTTTTGGTCAGAGTGTTTTATCAAAACAACAGAAAGGAAACAAGAAGAGTCATATAACTTTATCTCCCTCCCTGTACTCAATATCTCTTCCTCTTCTTACATTTCCCACTGACCCTGGTGGTTTCTCCTGGATCTACTTTCTTTGATCTCCAAGGCTGAACCTAATGAATGGTTCAGGTCCAAAATACTAATTCCTTAGCGAAGCCTATTTTGGTTTTCCTAACCTGATGTACATGAATTGTATTGATTTTTCAAAACCCCTACCCCCTATTTCTTCCTTTATTCTTCTTCTCAAATTTTGCAATATTTTCTTACTGATTTTAAGTGTGACTTTTCCACCGAGCTGCAAATTCTGTGAACAAAATGA